>JABWDY010002683.1:484-11671 GCA_013358455.1 Thalictrum thalictroides | reverse complement strand
AAAAAAAAACAAAGGTTGTTGGAGTTGAAACAAGACTTAAAAACCAAAAACAAAACAAATCATAATCAAAGAAGCTATATTACTATATATCTTCTTCAATTCAATCAAAATGCAGGAAACTCATCTTCTAAAAAAGGATGTATTGACCAAAACTGAAATCCTCCTCCTGTATTCTTTACAAAACAATCAAAATACAAAGAGCCCATTTTGTAAACACAAATGGAAAACAGAGGAAAACCACTAAACTGAAACAAGATTTAAAAACAAAATCTTTCAATTAATTACCCAAAGAAAAAGTAAATTTCTAAATATACATTAGAATGAACAAAAACTAACGATTGATAGAAAAAGAAGGCGTTGTTGTAGGAATTATGTTAGAAAAACCCCACATTTAATGCATATTCACTGGCTTTTATTTAGCTCTTCCAACCATAACGGCTGCTTAATTTAGTCACAACACATAACTCGAGACAAACAAAATAACATGGTAATAACTCAAAGTGGAGCTGTTGGAAAGAAGACTTTGTTTGAATAAGAAAAAATCAAATCGTAAGAACTTACAAATACTTTGCTTTCAATATAACTGTCTGAAACTTCTGTTAACGTTAGTCAAAGATAAGTAAATTTTTACAAAAAAATCTTTAAAATGGACTTAGATATGATGAAGGTGCAATTTATTTTGGTTGAAGAAAGAAGGAAATAGCCGTTAGAGGAGGGTGGTGGGGTCATAACTGGAAGTCTTGAAGAAGGTTTAGCGGTCAAGCTAAAATGAAATAAAAGCAGAGCGTGGGTAGTAGTGGTGGCCAAGTCAGAGCATCATCGCGCAATATTATATCATGCTTGAGATTAAGGAAACTTTGCTTGTTATTTTTGTTTCTCTTTTCAAACTACAGTGTGTTTCACTGCACACAAAAGATAACAGGAAGTATATTCCCTAGTTGGTGGATGCTTTGCATGGGAATAATTTACTGCGTAAATCAGAACACTCACAGCAATTAGATTTGTTGCATGATTTCTAGTTAACTCTCTAATAGGTATTACACCATACAGTATGGGCATGGATGGATCTCCAAACATCTCAAAAAAACTAAGTTGAAAGCACATTGTATTTGGTCAAAAAAAGTCCCCAAGGAGATCCCTACAAGCCTACCACAAATTGCAACTCACAACCAATACTATGCTGACATCTCTTTTAACTTCACGAGATACTAAGATAAGAAGAAACTTGACCAACTGTATTCATGCCCTGAATGGCTACAGTTCCAGTCATATCATGTCAAGTACCATACAAGCCATACATTTAGTGACCCCTCCAATAATTCCAACCATTGATAGTCCTTTACTAGAATCTTGTAATAACTTCAGATAGTCCATTTAGATTTTGAGGATTTCTACGCGGTTACACCTAAGCTACCTAAGCATGCAGTCTGATGACTACGAAACATCAACTGATCTATTGACTACAGAACAACAAATTTATGGTTTCCATTATAGTTCCACCAAGAGCAAGTCCCCATTCATACAGTACAACAGATTAACATTTCAAAAACCTTTTACGCAAAACTATGGATGCAACATTGCAGAAACATTTTGACAGATACACAGCATTTGTAATAATTATAAGCACTTCCAAATATGTATGGAGGCACAATATACATTTAGGGAAAGCAAAATGTATTAATGTACATACTGACACATTAAACCACCAGAAACGTTTACTATTAACTAGGCTGGTCATGCCCTCAGTTAAAACTGCAAGCCGACCTGTCTATACTACAGATGCTACATACCAAAATTCTTCAGTAAGTCTCCACAAGCCAAAATTTGGTAACCATTGTTGGACAAACTAATTGTAGCAACAACTTCCTGTCACAAGCCAAAACAATGGTTAGATATAAAAGGTCAAAAGTAACCAAACAAACATGGAAAAGAAAAATAATATGGTTCCTACATACAGTATGTTGGAAGATGTACATACTCAAGCTCAAAATGAGGCAGACAAACAGTGACCAATCTCATGCACGATTCATGTCCCCTAAACACACATATTTCACCTGCAATGACATTGTGTAAGAAATCAACTGACATCAAAAGAAATCAGTAGATCATTTGTCGCCAATCTACTTACTTCCAGGTATTCATCCATCCCATACTTAGAACCTTCTCGCCCAAGACCAGATTGCTTCACTCCTCCAAATGGTGCCACCTATATCAATTGAGAAATGTCAATTCACTCACCAATCTGCCAAAAGGTCCATCATTCAACTTACACTACAAAAAGAAGGTTAAGTAAATGCTCACTTCGGTAGATATTAGTCCTTCATTGACACCAACCAGCCCATACTCTAGAGCTTCAGACACACGCCAAGAACGTTGGACATTTGTTGTAAACACGTAAGCAGCTAGTCCTGAAATTTGATAAATAAAAAAATGACACAAAGTTTGATCGAGATACATACATGTTAACTACGTGAACTACTTCTTGAGGACTCAGTATATTCATTGATCGACTATTTGATTGATAAAAATTAAAGACTGTTAGACTACAATAATACTAACCAGCATTGGTATCATTGGCCATTTGAATAGCTTCCTCTTCCGTTTTAAAACGCAGTATGGGTGCAACAGGTCCAAATACTTCCTCCCTGCATTATAAATAGTACAAATTAGTACAGACTGGAATAAGGCAAGAGTGGTGATACTAGTTGTGCCACTCCTACCACGAAACAATTTAGAAAAAAGTTGACATCCATGTATTTAACAATAATTTTAATAGTATTAAACAATGAAAAAAAATCCACAGAAGTCTTGGCATTTACACATCTTTAGACTTTACCTTGATACAAGCATTTCACTTTTAACATCACTGATCACAGTAGGCTCGTAAAATGTCATGCCGAGGCTATGTCTCTTACCCCCAAGCTTAATATTTGCTCCCTTTAAGATGAAATCAACTATTAATATCATTGAAGTGTCAAAAATGAATATACTTGAGAAATTGAAAGAGAGAGAAAGTTCTAATAATGCCCATGTACCTGCCATTTCAAAAATAAAATATTATACTCTCATGTCTAGTTACAATTATATAATCATATCTTGAATTTTATCAACGTGCCCAAATGTGAAGTTTCCACATAACAAGTTTAGAAGGTCTATGTTTTGCTAAAAGCCTAAAACCCAACAAAACTTTGATGGTAGGTACTTACGAATAACTACAAGATCATTACAATTGCAGAGATTATAAAAATTACCTTAGTGACAGCATCTTGAATAAATTTTTCAACCTGCATGAATATAATAAAAAAGACAAGAATAAAATTAAATATTACAAAGCCAGGTGTATGATAACACAAAAAATGCTAAAAGAAAATAGTGAGAAAACAAAACTTCCGCCTACCTTTTGTACAGCAGCTTCATTAATTAGTGGACCCTGCATGGAGTAGAATACTTAAGTAAATGTACGACACAACATATTGGACTGACAAAATAGATACATTATACAAATATTCTACAACATTTACATTAGGAAGCACTTTTGCCCTCACAAATGGTATTTTCATCTAAAATCAAAAAGTTGTCAATAATATTCAACAATAGTTCTCACACAATGCAGAATTTAATGCAAGGTTCAAGACTTCTTCTCAAGAAAATGGACATTTTTTATGTGTCGCAATACAATCGAATAGCAATCAGCAGGTGACTAAGTCACCAGGCCACCTACCCTTGGGTTTACAGTAGACAAGGGTCTGAAGCCTTCAACATAAATTGGATTTGGGCACATACAATAGCCACATAGCTTAGGTCCTTTTTCCCCTTTCCTGAAGTTGAGGTAAACATATAGCTGTTGAAAACCAGACACCTAATGTACTTACTGGGTACTGGACAAGGTTGAAGCATTACAGATCGTCAACAGGATCGTGGTGATGAATCCTTTTGAGAAGCAAGCAGGACATGATGTGTGCATAAGGGCATCGTTGCTATGAGAAGCAAGTCTCAGGAGGACATGACATATGTATCCTTGGGACTTGCGTTCTGCAAAAGTGCAAAATGTTACCCCTCTTATCTACAGTTCCTATCAATAACTCAATAGTCTCATCTCAAATTTATCTTCCCAACGCAATCTACTCTGTCATCCCCTAACTTGCTCTAGCTCACAATCTCAAAACACCAGAACATCTCTTCCCTGTCCCAGATTTTAAACAACTATCCTTTGATGACGTGGTTTTTTACCACCATATTCATTACCAGATCCTAGCAAAGTTTGGTAGACTTAAAATAAACAAAGGTCCAAGTTTAAAGCTTTTAACATATAAGATTTTGAGAACTCTTTTTACCACAATGTATATGGTAACAAGACCACAATTATAACTGGGGCTGAATGGCAATAGATCAAATATATATACGTTCTACTCGTTTGGAATGTATTGTTCATTTACTTTACTACTCCAATGCATCTGGATTGTATATTGACGAACTCATATGCCTCATGTTGGTAGATAAAATGTTGATAACAAAAATAAAATGGAAAGATTTGTAACTTAAACCTTGTCCATAGTAAGAGGACTACATACCTGAGAAACACCTTCCTTGAAGCCATTGCCGACTTGCAGATTTTGAACAGCGCTGGTGAATGAATGGGCAAATTTTTCATAAATACCTGCACACAAAAACTTTATAAATCAAACTAAACATAACAACGTACTATGAATATAATAGAGTAGAACTTCCAGAGTTCTCAAAAGAAAAAGATTCAAACCAATAAACATATATGAAAATGGTCCTAATGTTTTCCATCCTTTAGGTTGACAAAACACTAACACACATGTAGAGTGGACAACATACGCCACAGATACAACTGCACCGAAATATCTGTTTCATCATCTATACCTTCTTGAACTAGTATTCTATTTGCACAGACACATGTTTGGCCACTGTTACGGAACTTTGCTGCAATCTGTAATTACAACAACAATATCAGCTCCCTAATATCAAAGCTACATAAATACGGAGATAAAAGAAAAACTCACAAACTTACAGCAACGAAATCAATACTATTAAGAGCATACAGACAGACCTTAATTAATTAAAAGTGTCAAGATGTTTAGTCCCACATTGGACATCATCTGGCCTTGCTAATAATATATAGAGATTCCTGGCTTCACCACTCATTACCAATTGGTTGAGTTGGACCCCCAGGACTATACAAAAAGCAATTGCTTAGTTATATACATGCATCTGGTCCACACCAATTTGGTCATGTTTAACCTATACAAGTGAGCCTTACCCTTCTCAAAATGAATCATGTCTGTTACAGTTTGTAATGTACCAACTTGACCGGACACATACTAAAAATAACAAGAATTGTGTGCTCTTCATCCATAAGAACAAAGATTGAATAAAACCAAGAACCAACATTTCTGGGCATTCAGGGATACACCAATAAGCAAATGACACCCTTATACAGTCATATCTAGTTGAAGTTTATGGGAAGCAGCATGTGGAGTATATTAAGATATCAATGTTTAACTTATCTGCTACATGCTGGCAGCATTTATGCAAGGAAATCGACAATACAAATTTTAATGACATTATAACTTACACTTCCTTTTACTGCCACATCCAGGTCAGCGTCGTCAAAAACTATGCAAGGTGCATTTCCACCAAGTTCCAAGGATACCTGGAAGATGCAAGATTAAGAAAATTCAGATGGCATTATTTTATGAATTCTAGCCCCATAACAAATGTTATAACATGTAAACTTGAAAACAGAGAGATAGAAAGATTAACAAAATTTCAAGGAAAGCATTAGCAATAACTAAACTTAATAACTTGTACCTTCCTTGCAAGCAAGAATTCACTGATATAGATGTAAACGGTTGTAAAATGATCCTTGCTTTGTTTCATTTTACTTTATAATTTTTATAAATGTTCATTGTTCTCTTTCTAAATTAAATGTACCTTTTTTACCGTTCTAGCAGCACCTGCCATTAATTTCTTTCCAACAGCTGTTGAGCCTGTGAAAGTGATCTTTCGCACCTACAACAAGGAAGAAGTATTTGACTTAGATCTAAACGATAATATACTGACTGCTACTCCGCAAGGAGAGCATTTCACAATATAATACAAAGAGAAGTGTATAGTAGTCAAAACCAGTGGACTCTCAAGAAGAGCGTCTCCAATTTCAGAAGCATTTCCCATAACCACATTCACAGCACCCTGGCAATTGAAAGAGGGTAAGTTACCAAAAGCAGATGAACTTGTAAAAATTGGACTCAAAGAAGAAGTTGGATCATGAATGTCACACCAGAAACAACATGAAATCAAGGTCTCTAATTTGGTGAGATCAAATAAATACGAGAAAATATTTACTTCACTAAGCTTAGAAACAACACTTAACGACAGGACTTTCTAGAGTGTTTATTTTCTTCTTTTTTGTACCGGTAAAGGTGTAAGTTTCAGTGCTTCACTACTATAACTAGTTGGTGACCTATAATACAAGAAGAAAGTAAGAAACAAAGCTGCCCACAAAGTTTCCTCATTTAAGCCTCAACAATACATAATATCCCTCCATCAGTCCATCATGCTAGACAAATACCATTTCTTTTAAAAGAAAGTAAATTATGCTTAGGCTCATCCCAGTTATGAACTGTTAGTACATGTTATTCCTATTAATGAAACACTATTTTACCTCCCTTGAAAAAAAAATCCAATTAAACATGGCATATAAAGCATGAAACTTTATATAATCATTTGAAACATAGGACACATATTACTAGCATAATCCTAATTAGCAGTACTTCTAAGATACAAACCATTTCGGTGGATGTCCAGTAAAGATTCAGTTGAAATTAATCATTTGAAAGATGGAACCCAAACAGTTTTCAATTGATTAGATCACCTAAAACAGTTTTTTATTAATTATAGTTAAGAAAAATAAAAAGGGTAACTGGAAAAGCAAGCATGGGAATAGAAAGGCGATTGTGCTTTTACACAAACCTTGACATACAATCATAAAATATATTTGACAGAAATATACCGGTGGTATTCCAGCTTGAACAGATAGCTCAGCTGCTGCTAAGGCTGTCAGGGGTGTAAGTTCCGAGGGCTTGATAACTACAGTACAACCACAGGCTAGAGCAGGACCAACCTGAAATAAGATAAATACATAGGTTTTGATATAGTAATAGCCTACCATATATACATGCATCAAAACGACTAAATACCAACTGAACCAGTGCAACACCCTATACATTGAACATAAACACAAATTGTGTACCTTGCGAGTGATCATTGCTAACGGGAAGTTCCATGGTGTAATCGCTCCAACGACACCTACAGGCTACAGAAGAAGAATAAAGTAGACTATACTAAATTAGTAATGGAAGCTCTAGATTCTTTCCTCTCCAGATTCAGCATTAGAGTCAAATATCACCATTGTGTAACAGAGTCCTCAATATAATCCTGTGTGGATATATATCTCAAGTCAAGTCTGATTTTCCAAAATAACTTTAATTTATCTGTGACCCTTATTAGTTATTACAGACCATTAACTATGGGAGTAATAATCTCAAGTGTTTTGATTGTACTATTCTGTTTAGATGAGGCAGGGGTGAATCTTTCTTTCACCTGCTTTCTCTTCTGTTTATGTAAAGCTATTATCATAAATAAAAGTTTAATTTATTCAAAAAAGGAATCCACACACTTTCTAAAGTCTAAACAGATGTTCAGTTTTTCTTTCTCTTTTCATTGGAATACTGTAAATATTAAATCAGGCATATCATATGCTATTACAGATTAATTAAGATAGGCTTTCTTGAGGGTGCGCCAACATCTTATTCTTAAATTTATTATAGGTAACAAAAATATCATAACATTCATTACACTTTCCAAAAGTATGCTTGCCTGTTTCAAAACAAATAATCGACGATCGGCAAGTGTTGGAGGAATTATATCACCATAAATACGTTTTGCTTCCTCGGCATAAAACTCAATAAAGCTAGCTCCATAGCTAACCTGTAGTATATAATGGATAGCTAATGTATGAAAGTTATCAAAGAATAAAAACAAATGAATGGAACCAATAGCTGGTATTTAATTATTAAGCACAGCAAGGAATACCTCACCAACAGCTTCCTTCAAAGGTTTCCCTTGCTCTAATGTTATAAGTCTTCCGAGTTGTTCTTTGTGTGCAATCAGTAAATCATACCTTCAGAAAGTATTATAGACTTATAATCAAATAACAAAACAGGCATATATCTGCAACACTAAACAACCACACAACCACACAACCCCTCATGTGGCTAATCTCACATACATATTTGAAAAGGGAAATCAGCAACGAAAATGAAAATTGAATATATGTTGTAGCCTTGTAGACAGGGTTAGGAGGAAAGCATAAATGCATAATCTTTTGTGGTTACATTATGTTATATTTAGGATAGAGGAAAGGTGCTAAAACAAGAACAATTTAAATTTTGCCGAGAGAGAATATGAGTTTGCAATGAGCTCAGAAAAACTGAAGGTACACAACAGAAATACGAGAATGAAAATTCATGCGTCGTCATTTGTTTCTAACGTGACAATTTCACCAAGTAAGCCAAAAACAAGTCTTTCTAGAAACAACTAAAGTTAAGTGAGTGCATAATGTTTGTCAAGAGCATTATACGCAATTTCATCATAGTATAAAATGCACTTTATCGCTAAAATATCTAATACAAATAAACAACTTCAAACTTAAGACAAACTTCATTTACCATTTTCGTAGACATCTGCTCCTTTCATTTGCAGTGAGTTTGCTCCAAGCTGGGGAATAAGAAAACAACAATATAAACATAACATTGAACTGCAACCCCCAAGGTACAAGAAAGAGAGATGATGAAACTATCTTCTCTTGTTGGTGAAATAAGTTTTAGATAGCGAGATAATACAATAGAGAACGGCAACCCCAAGCATGTTTTTACAATGACATTTTGCATATCCTATGTCACCTTCTAAAATACTTGATCTTGAATGATTAAGTCATAAAAATGATGAACTAAGCTGAATCCTGGTGCCTTAGCCTCCTTTTCCCGTATATAGTTTATCTTTAAGATCAATGAGCCACGTTGCCATACCAAAACAGTATTCTCTGTATCTGTTTTACTTCTTGTTATTTGTAGTGGATTATTTCTCTTCATCATTACCAGGTTTCATTCTTTTAATTGTTACGAAAAGTTTATAGTTTAGGGAATTTTAGTGTTGCATACACGTTTTCAGATTTCAAGTGGAATATATATTTTATTTCCTCTATATTTCAATGTGCACATCCAATATTCTAACAGTGTAGGTCCGTAAGTGTTCTGTTCAATGGCTTCTCCAAAGAGAATATGACTGCCAATATTAAGTACCCAATAAATGAAATCAGTGGACAGTTTATGTAATCTTCGTACCTTTAAATGCGTCATATGCTGAAGATATTGCATCATTTGTCTCTCTCCTACCCATGCATGGCACATTAACTATGACATCACCAGTGGCAGGGTCACACACCTGCCATGACAAGAAATTTCTTCAATTTGCATGAAACTCTCATAAGAAGATTCCCAAGAGATCTCATAACGCCCAAGGCCACAAAAATGGAAGCCAGCTGTCTGATATGGACATATGGTCGAATTTCATTCAAAACCTTAGGCTATCTAATGTGTAAACAATAACATTGATACGGGTAGTAGTATAGCAAGACCTTCATGGATGATTTATGGTTAAAGCCATAAAATTCAAGATATCAAAAAGAAAAAACAGTTTTATACTTAACAAATTAACATTAGGTAGATGTTACAGAGACTATATATACTGTCATTATAATAGAATAAGTAAGCATCATGATTTCTCAGGCGTATAATACACTGGCACATTGTAACTTTGTAAGACACCTACCAAACAAGAAGACTGGATCCATCCTTAGAAGATTCTTTAAAACATAGTAGTCAATGTTTTAACTTTTAAGGTTATAGTCCTAGAGAGGGTCATTTTATATGCAACCTTCATATGTTCTAGAGAATTGGGCTGTGTGTGGAAGCGTTATCAAACAGGCAAGGCTGAAAGAAAACTAAGTTACTTGTCTAGTCACATACAAAACATCAAACAATAAACATAATGATAGTAATACAGTTTTCTTCACCTCAATGGTCTTTTTATCATATGCATCAGTCCACTTTCCTCCTATAAGGCCTTGAGTTTGTAAGAGACCTGAACTTCTTAGCTCAGCAGCAGCACCTTGTGTATCCATGCTAATCTAAAATATCAAATTTTTGTCAGATACAGTATAACTAAATTGAATGAAATTTATACTGGTGATAAAGCAAACCATCTCGAAATTTTTAATCAATTTCCACTAATCACGATTGAAGTTTTTCCAATAATACAACATTGAGTAACAAAGCAAACCATCTCAATATATTATCAATTTAAATTATCAACATCGATTAGAACTACTACTCATGGATGCTAGAAAGTACAGATTTAATCCAACAGTAACCAATAACACCTTAGGATTATAAAGTTTACAAACATCAACCATGTCCAATATAATTTGCTTTGAAAGTTTAACTTTACAAACATCAAACCAGACAAAACAATTGCATTATCCAATCAAAACTCCATCCAACACATAAAAATCTCTTTCAAATTTTATCAAATCAAAAGCAATAATTCAACTAAAACGTCATCATCTATTAACAATTCAATCAACAACAAAACGATGAACGGAATTCAAAAGTAATATCTTAAACCTAATTGAAAAATAAACTAAAATTGATTGAATTCTGATTCAAAATAAAAACTACAAAATCACTACAGTAATAAAGAGAAACAAGGATAAAGATAGAAAAGAAAAACAAACCTGGCGTATGAAACGTTGAGAAAAAGAAGAAGAACAAGAAGACGAGATGTAAGAGTGATGGATTAGTCGCTTGTAACTGCTACGCAGAAGAGCAATGTGTGCTGCCATCGATATATATGATTTGTTTGTGAGAGAGAGAGAAGGAAGAAAACCTTTAGTCACCACTGCTGAAGTGCCAAGTTTATAAGTAACGTGTCTATCTTCCTTTGTTTTGTTATACATATAGGCAAGATGAAAGAATCATAGATACGACCCACTACCGACGCTTTCAATTTTTTTAGAAAATAAAAATTTTAATTTATTATTTA
>JABWDY010002677.1:3237-14778 GCA_013358455.1 Thalictrum thalictroides | reverse complement strand
AGTTTAAGCTTGAATCTTAACTTTTGTGGCTGTTTTACACAATTTTGGTTTGGTTAAAATGTTCATCATGATCAAGATATACCAGCTTATGTTGATATAGATAGCTTTGATTTGCATGTTTGATCTGTGTTTTTCTAACTATTGTAAACAATTTTTAATTGAATATTCCATTTCAATTTGTAAAGTGGGAGGAACTCACATTGATTTTGTTATCGGATTTGTTTTGTTTACATGGAATTTTATAGCTTATGTCTCTTTGTAGCATTGGATTTAGTACCAACTATCATGGTCAAGTGCATAATTTGTAGTTTATACAGTGTTGTTTTACTTGTTTGCTATCTATGTTTGGCCGGCAATTTTAAGAATTTATTTTGGATGCCCATTTCATTTGGTGATGTAATGTTGGTTTATTAATATCTGGGTTTGGATTGAATTACAGGATACTCTAATAATTAAAACTCCTAAGAAGTCTCCTTTAGTATTGAGGATGGTTGTCTTAGTGTTTGCCATGGTATGCGGCGTTTATATTTGCTCAATATGTCTAAAGCAGATTAGTATTCGTGCAAAACCCAAAATCGTTGACCTCCAATTAGTCCATCGGCGTTGTCAGCCGGCTGGTATTGAACAGTGGGAGATTCCTTATGTGCACTTCCCAACCCCTAAAACCTATGATAGGTAAATCAGATACCTATGACCTATATCATTGCATTTGGTTTCAAATTTGTGACTAATTTCAAATATTTAACAAATTCTGTTTGGGCAAAAATACAGGTCTGAATGTGAATGCAATCCCGTTCGATTCTTTGCAATTTTGTCCATGCAAAGATCTGGGAGTGGATGGTTTGAGACATTATTAAATAGTCATATAAATGTAAGCTCAAATGGGGAGATCTTCTCAGTGAAAGAGAGGAGAGATAATATTTCTGCTATAGAAAAAACATTGGATAAAGTATACAATCTAGATTGGTTTAGTAGCGCTTCCAAGAATGAGTGCACATCTGCAGTTGGCTTCAAGTGGATGCTTAATCAGGTATGTCACATGAAAGACTTGTTTTATCTAAAGTTTGCACCATGTGGAAAAATATTGTTTGTCAAGTTTCACTATCAACATAACGCTTAAGTCCAAGTTAATATGAGAACTAAATGTGTACCTAATTGCTGATAAGGTATGTTTAAAATTAGAGTTCAAAGTTTCAACATTTCTGTTTGACCAAGTTATCAAAGAGTTGCTTTGGTAAAACAATCTGAAGGATAAGTTGCATATTATGTTTGAGAAGCAGCTTAGAAATATTTGGCATATCTTGGAAATGACTGGATAGTTTTCATCATTCAAGAGTAACAAGGGATACTAGTTTAGAGAAAGGACATATCTCTTCTGTTTCTTAGGTTAAAAATAGATAGTCCAGGTGGTCAACATCTTTCATGTATACCTTGTTTGTATAAAAGTTATTCTTATACAGTAAGTACTACACTTCTGTTTGGAAAACCTTTTGTGCTGGGGCATCTTGGAGTCCCCTTTTCCCTATCTATGTGCTATACCAAGCAAATCCTAACCAGAAAAAGGTTCATTTATCTAGTGAAACTTTAAATTACAAAAGATCATGTGGTTTGAAAGATGGTTGTTGGAAAATCTTTGCTTAACACAATAGGTTTCAATATTGAAATCTAGGTAGGAATGGAACGTATGGAATCAGTCCATTCAGCTCAATTTGGGTTTGTGGTTATGTTGGGCATAGTAGTGAACTAAGATATTTATAGTCGTGAAGCTATATGAGTTTTCAATGGCTCGTTTACCTATGAACTACTGCAGAGTTCATTATCTCGCATGTATCTTTGTTGCAGGAAAAAATTGTTGTATTGGAAGTTGGATTGGGATGGGGGTGGGGGTTTCTTATCAGAAAAATTAACAACGCTATTGAGCATGCCATCCACTTAGGGCGTATAGCCGTATATCATCTCTGATGAAATGGTCCTAGATTTATTTTTACAGAATTTGTAGTTTCTAATTCCACTTTGTGAGTAATGGGAAATAGTTTATGATTAGTAAATGCCGAAGTATCATTATTTTAGTTACTTAGGCTATACCCTTGGATGGAATTGGGTGGGAGTCAGAAGTCTCTCAAGCAATCCCACACCAATAAAATATGGGGATGTTCTTGGCTTCTTGCTATATCACCCACACTCCCATCTAATACTATATTTTGATCATATTATTTTATTTTGAAATTTATACTCCCCATGTCCAACGAAACAAACAATATGAGTCTTTTCCTTTGGGTAATTTGTCACTCAAGATGTTTAGTCATTGTTGCTGCAGGGTTTGTTAGAGCATCATGAAGAAATAGGAAAGTACTTCAACCGAAGAGGTGTTTCTGCAATATTTCTCTTCCGAAGAAATCTACTACGCAGAATGATTTCAGTGCTTGCAAATACGTATGATCGAGATGCTAAATTATTAAATGGGACTCATAAGTCTCACGTTCATTCAGCACATGAGGTCTTTCCTTTCTCTCTCTCTCTCTCTCTCTCTGTGTCCCTTATGTGTGTGTGTGTGTGTTTACAAAAGGCTTGCCATTCTGCATACTATCAGTGATCCATACCATCTGCCTGATAAACTAATTCCGATCAGTTGCATGTGGAAATCATGTCTTCCTTATGGTTACGGTTAATAATGTGCAGTGATACTGCAAGATGTGTAATTCACTGTTTCTCCGAGACTTGACTGGCTCCTAATCATGGAATGCTTTAAGCACCTTGACTCATCCAACATCAGTCCAGTGAGAAGTTTCTCATTGCGTTATTTGACCCTTGTATTTGTGTGGATGGGATTGGTGGTAAAGAACACCAAGTGAGCATGCAATTCTTACCTTGTAGATGCATATAAGGCTTGGAAGGATTTTGAATACCCTATGTCCAATATCTTGGAACTCATGATTAATAATGGTTTGCAGGCTGAAATACTTGCTGAATTCAAGCCCACAATCAATGCCACTTTATTGATACCCAACCTGAAGGGCGAAGAGAATACAACTGCAAGGGCTCTGGAATACTTCAAAAGCACTCGCCGCATTGTTCTTTACTACGAAGATCTTATCAACAACAGTACTGTAAGATATTTATTATTTAAAAGCACTGATTTCTACAAGATATCCCGTATGAAATTTGCCGACGTAATTTGTACTCATGCTTGATACTGTTTCCTGCAGAAACTCGCAGACGTACTAGAATTTCTAAGTGTCCCTCAACAGGACCTTAAAAGTCGTCAGGTTAAAATTCACAAAGGATCATTATCAGAGCAGGTTAACAACTGGGATGATATACACAGCACACTCAAGGGAACACAATATGAAAGCTACCTGCAAGCTGACTATCATATGTAGTTTAATCTTAGCTCTGTAAATAGCATTTCCCATCATTTTCCATCCGTCCAAATTTTGGCTGCGGCACAAGCTTAATGCCCCCTGTACTACCTTTTTCTTTTTCTTTTCCTTTTTCTTTTGGTATCAAGCTCCAATTAATACCCAACCCAGTTCTTAAGTCTGATCAATCAGAGTTGATCAATCAGAGTTCTTAAATCTGCAGTATATGTAATGCTCTCATGTAAATTTTGTGTTGATTAATCAGAATGCAGAGATTGGGAAGTATGGTGCAGTACTAGCTTCTTCTTCATTCTTTCTTTTGTTCTTATTTATTTCTAAAACATAACTTTCATAAAAATTTAAAACTGATTGCATGGCATTGTCTTCTTTCAAGTGCTATCAACTCCCATTTTACGTATCAAGTGAACCACAAATTAGCCTTCGGATAAGTTTGGTTTGGTTTGGTTGTGTTCATCTTAGGCTTACATGATGAACCACAAATTAGCCTTCCCATAAGTTTTCTTTTGCTTTGGTTGCTGTCATCATAGATTCTTAGGTTTCCATCATCATTGATTCGTGCCAGGGACATTACTTTCTTTGCAACCCGTTTTTGTTGTTTATAGTGTGTTATGAACCATGCAACCCCTAAACAGTAGTTTGAATTTGGATAAATGCATAAATCAATCTTCAAAAGCAATATAACCTCATGAGTCTTGTGTGAGGTCTTAGGTTAGACACCATGCTCCAGCTAAATTCACAAAATTCTATACCAACACTTAGGGAACAGTGGCACGGCATAAGTTCTTTTGTATCACTTCTTCTATTTCTTGTTAAATAATCATGTACATTACACAAAATCGGCTTGCATGTGTCAATGCCTGGAATCTGGAGTCAATAATGATAAGCCCATCATTTACTTGCTTCTAAATCAGGATGGCCTTCTGTATGGTTTATAATAAAATGATCAACGATCCTCACATTAGCAAGTGGATCGTGTTGGGGAATATATGCAGTCCACTTGCTAGGGTACTGTCTGTGATGACTAGGCTTTTGCGGCTGTTTTGATTCTGCATCCCACTTAGGATCCAACTTCCAATCCTTGGGAACCTGTCAACCAAGTAAAGCTAATTTTTGTCAGAGGATGATGGATGCCTTGTAGATTTAATCATTTCTGCCAAGTAAAATTTTATTGTGAAGTTTGTTGCTTAAAACAAGGTGGAGAAGGTCCACTCTAAACTTACCATGAAGAAAAACTAAAAAGTTGTAACCAAATGAAGATTAAAGAGTTTTATACATTTTGAATACTCCGGCTAAAATAGGCTCTTACCTTATCCACTGCAAGTGTAAAAACTTCAAGGTCCCCGCCATGGGTGATGTGGAAGCGGGTGAATGCCTTGTAATTTGCAATGCGCAAAGAAGAAAAGGCTTCGTCAAAGTGTATATGGAGCCAATTTATGCAAAGGTACAAATAGATCCCAAACACCATTGAAACCACAGGGGTTGAGAAAACCCAAAAATAGAGAAACACAGAGGCATAGTAGATAATGGCACTCCCACGGGAAAGTGACTGTACGCCATGCTTGCAAATATTGTTCCGTGTGACAGCCATGACCTAAAAATTTACTATTAGACATTTTTCACAAAACTAATAGTTCATAAAGAAAAATTTTAAGAAGCATCACCAACCTCTGGGATATCAAATGCAGACATGAGATACTTCAAACATGCAGGGTAAAGGCCAAACGTCCATCTCTCAATACGAGTCCGAAGGCCAGTTGGGTCTGGGAAATGCTTGCTCTCCACAGACCGATACCATTCATACAGAGTATGATAACCTGAACCAAATATCATGAAACACCACGCTCATTGTTAGAAATACTGTCTAAAACTGCATTAGCAAATGAAGTTTGCCTTTTCTGTCGTATGTTAGAATACAAAATGACACTCCTTAATACATAATCAGACGGTCAAATTTTGAAAAACCAAATGAGACTCACTAACATTCTGTTATAAACGGAATTATGGATGTTTCAATCAATAAAAGTTAGCTCTTCTTTTCATATCAAGTTCATTAACAGCCTTAATAGTTTCAAATGAATAAGTTAATTTAGTCTGGCACCCTAACATCTTTTTCTTAGTTGTCTGTGATACTTGTTTCTTCTTCTTTTCTCTTGGTGCCAAATGCCCAATAAAAAGGTCTGACAATGTAAAGAAATAAATCTAATGGTATATCGGCTACCATAAGCTACAACAAGTTACAGATACTCAGCAAAAACCAACAAAACTTTGTATCAAAGAAGGTTGTGAATTATAATACTCTGTTACGAGTCAAACCACAAAGGGCATATGGAAAGAACATATAAGATCAAAAAAATCCTCATAAAATAGAGAGAGAGAGAGAGGGGTTAATATAGTGCTAAGTAAAGGAACGGTAGCCTCTTTATCAAGAAAAGGCAAATAAACAAGGAAACAAATATTTTCCATCACTCATTGGAGATTTCGACTAGAGGTAGAAGTGGGCCCTTCTCTGCATTGGCAGGTGTGCTACTAGCATTCTTGTTAAGCAAAATAGAACCAAACACATAAAGTAAAGATACACCTGAAGTTGCTAGTAATCGATGGCGGATACACATCTCAATACCCAATTCTAACAGCAGCATGAGAATTAGAGCAGAAACCATGTGGGCAGAAACATGAAGAAACCCAATTACCGCCCGTCTCTTTCGCGACACTTTTGAAGGGACAAACAAGAAAGCTGCTATCAGCAACAGAAGAGTTCCTGCTAAAGATGTATAGGATTGTTCAAGCACATACATAAATGCATGCCATACACCACCAAAGAAACTCTTGAGATGTCCAGAAAAGGAATCATCCTGCAGGATATGATCGAGCTTACACTGTAGAGAAGACACAAGAAAACATCAAACATTTTCACTAACTATACCCTTGTAAGTCTATCTTTTCTAGACCTTAAGATGAACAATATTTTGAAGAATTATCTGCTTCCGCATTAATCGTGTTTTTAAGCAATGGGAATTTTCTTCATCTGATTATGGTGAAAACTGAAAACATACGACTCTAAATTGCATGTTGTAATTATAAACTCAACACATTAAGCACCTGAGGAAACATAGAAGAGACCAGTATGAAGTATATGATCCCACCGATGAAGTCAAATTGCCAGTTCATCTTTCGGAATTTCAAAATGTTTCCAAGCGCAATCTGGATCAAATTTTATTGTTTGTGAGTGCGTATCTATAGACAGATATGTCAACAGAGGGGAGGAATCAAATAACCATTGTACTGGACATTTAACAGATTAGCAAGGAACCTGCTGATGAGCCTTCATGAATCTAAGGTTGACACTTACCTTACTTGAATCCTCAAAAGAAGGATAAGCTGCTTTATTCTCATAGGAAGTTCCATTTGATTTGTTGAAGTTACTAAAGACATGGGTCGGATGCAAAAATGCCCCGCCACAACCATTGACCAGTAAATGCTGAACATACGCTGGTTTTTCAGATTGAACACAAGAATGGCGCATGTAATGATGCAAGTCCCCAGCCATACGAAGCTTACACCTCCCCTTCAAATAGTCTTTTATTAAGTGAGAAATATTCTTCCCAGAAACATCGTTCCAGTACCAATCAAGAAGCCAATTTGGCTCATGTGTCATAATGATCACAGAATCGTTCTCACCAACCTGGGAAACAAATTAAATGTCTTTCAGTTTCAAGAACAGCATAATAAGCCACATAATTAAGTTCTAAAACTATTTCTATGAAACAAAGAAATCAAAATGCTCGTTCAAATAATCAATTACTCAAACATGATGACCACATGACTCAACTCTATATCAAACAAAATTATTTTCATGCATCAAGCAAATGATGATGCTCTTTTGGACGAAACAGAAAGAACGAAAGGATACATCCACTTCGTCACCCAAGGCACATGCTCATTCAGAAAAAATTTCCTGTACTTTCATGCTAAGACTATGCTGTTCCAAAGTTTTCATGTATCGTTTCTGATACGTGATTACTTTAATGGCCTTTTTCTGCTCTGTAATTACATTATTGCCGAAGTTATTTTTGTATAAGAAACTAGTTAAAAGGAACAACAAGAGGAAGAGTGGAAATGTCAAACCTTGTTTTTAATTAATTCTGCAAAGAACTTAAACTGGAACACATCAATGTCACCATGAAGCGCTTCATCAAGACCAAACACCCACCATCCCCTGGGAAGTTGCAAAGCAAAATAACTCTTCTTTTGAGGAAGAAACCACCCACCCAACCAGCTCTTATGACATATGTACCTCATAAAAGTATGAAGGCCATCAAACCAATCTGTACCAAAAAATGATCTCAGCCAAAAACCTCATATCAACTGAAACTTTAATACAACAACATATAAATAACCAATAAATGATTTAGATGTCTACTGATCTACAAATTAAAGACCAAAACATTGAAATAAAAACTTAATGTAAAACAAATGTTTCTCACAAAACTGTTTCTCTATTCACCAATGAATTATTTTCTCTTTTATTGTAAATGTGTAATTAAACAAGTTTAGGTTACAAAGAACTAACCATGGTTTCCTGGAATAATAAAACACTGAGGTCCATCGTATTGCTTCATTGCAGAAAATCCATAAGGTGACTCTGGCTTGTTAACAACTATGTGCTCGGGTCTATAAGAAGGCGGAGGCTGAAGAGCATATTCAAAAGGGCAAAAGAATCGCCTCTCATATGTGAATGTTGAAGGATTTGGATAACTGCAATAATGATTATTTATTTGTTCACATGCATTGACTACTCAATGACAAAACAACTAAATAGTTTAGTTATATAATACATTATGATTCAGGTCCAGCAATTAGAGCATAAAAAGCAAAACAATTATATAAGGATCACAACAATCATAACTCTATGGCAGTATCCAGACTCCACAATATACTAGTCAATTCACAGCTGACAAGAGCATCTATCTCTACCAAGTTTTAAAAAATCTAGTGGCATTCTACTGGAAAAAACAAAAGAACTAGAGGTTATCTCAAGATCCGACTGAAATATTTTCCAACTCTCAATGACTTCATTAAAGAGATAACCGGTAAAGAACAAAAGAAGAGGTCTGAATATAATAATCACATTAAGGATTACAAATTTAATTCATACGTCTAAGCAGAGGTGGGGTTTTCAGGAAATCTGTTGCTTATACCTTGTGAAAAAAGAAATATTTAGTTTGCTTAATATCCTTTTAACCTCATGGTGTGTCTTTCACTTGGTTTTGTTGGTATTATTTCAAGATAAATTATTTAAAACTCGTAAAGATTTGGTATGTGTCTGGCGTTTGGTATGACATGCATGATCACCACATTAAGATTTTCTAAGAATGGAGCACGCCTCTCAAGTCTCAAATACATTATTATACTTATCACTAGCGGAATATAAGACCCAGCTTACGCGAGATCCCCCCCAATTAGAAGTAAGGCTCCACGTGGTAAATTGCGAATTGAGTCTCCACAATCAAGGTGAATGGAAGGTTGAGCAAGCAATTGGGCCACTGCATAGGATGAACTTCCCCCATCGCCGGTATCAGACATGAAGTCAAACCATAGATCTTCCTTGTCACTAAATTGATCATAAAAGAGGTCTCCCTTATGAGTTTCGTCTTGATCTTGGATCATCGCTGCCTGATGATAAAAGAAGCTAACATTCAAAAAGAAATGAACAAAAAATAAAAAAAACTACAGCAAAAGGTAGAATGTGAAATCCAATATATGACTTCCATAATATGAGAGAAACACTGCTGAAAAGTTCACAACCTATGCTTCACAAGGAAAACATGAACAAAAAGTTTTCTTTTTAACCATGTGTTGGAAACAGAATAACAAAGTGGAAGAAATCCCCATATAACTGATTTAAGCATTCAACCCAATGCATCAACACAGAAGCCAACCAATGCAGGCGCATAAAAGAAAAAGTTGTAACAACTACTCGTGACAAAATATTATATGAGTTTATAACAATACATACGCTTCACAATTCTTTGCACGCTTTAGATAATTCACTTTTATGTGTTTCCCTTTCCTCATTTAAGAATCACTCTTCAAATCTTATTGAGGTTTTCAATGGGCAGAAAGGATAGGTTTAGATATGCGAAGAAAAAACTTGTAAATGATGGCATAAAAAATCAGTAAGATAAACATTCACCTGCATCATCCGCATGTCAAACCGACCCAAGAATACAGTTACAGACACCAGGAGGTCAAAAGCTGTTTTGAATAAATCTGCTGATGTTCTGCAACATAAAGCCATCAGCTTGGAAAGGACTAGTAATAGCAATTTGTACTTGATACAGGAAAACAATTGCCCATTACAATAAATGCCTACCCTGAATACCAAGGAACCATGTCCAGAAAATCAGGTTTCATCTGTTGTTTCTTTAATCTCTCATATTCTTCAGCTGACACAGGATGAGTGAGAGCCCAGCTGGTGTTTCTCAGAAGTCAGTAATAGTGAAAGCAAATTTGAAGGTGACTACGTATACATGATTACATAATACAGTACAAGAAACATGCATGCCATTTGATTTTTACTTTTTTGGTTAATGTTAATGTGACTTAAGTGTATGTTAAACAATTGAAAATGTTATTTTTCTTACTTTCAAATATATTTAGACAGATTATATTTAGATCAGTGATGCAGTGAAAACTATGTAATGCATATAAATAGTTGCAGGTTTTCATTCCAAGAGGGGTCCCCAAGAACCAATGCATGGTTAAAAAATTGCATCCCCATTCTTTGAATCCAAACCGATATAGGCAGATGTTTGCATCGCCAAAAGGCCACTCCAGATCAAAGTCTAGCAGAAGTCATTCAAAATACAGGGGTGTGTGGTTTTAATCCAAGAAAAAAAATACATACATACATACATACAATAAGGCAGTTGTTTGTACTTTTTACCCTGTCAAGTTATTCATGTATATGCTTCCATAATCTTAAAAATGTGAAATTTAATTTCTGTTCCATCCTTGTTTTTTTCTCTATATGTAGGCACCTCATCCTGACAAACTGTTCACTTTTTTATATCAATATAATTCTTCTTTACCGGTATATTTATTAATATAAAAAAAAATCATCCTAAAAGTGAGAATTATTCACTCACCCTGTAGAACGCTCGACCACATAATTTGCCATATAAAGACCTATAAATGTAGCCCACAAGGAATATATGGGAGAGATTCCATCGGATGTGCTGTTAGATGCTCCATTGCCAGCTAACTAAATGATATGATTGGAGCACCCAAAATATAATGATCTTAGAAATGTTATTAAGAGTAAATTATTGTAAAATAAAATTTACCTTGTTTTGCTCTAATCCCTACCTCCCCATAGATAAGCCATTTAGACAAAAAAGGGTAATCACTGGCAGATCCGACTGGAGCAAACCAAGATGAGCAAATCTGATCCTTCAGTTCATTCATATGAAGAAATTTTGCTGTCCATGTATTGATATCTTCTTTCTTCCAAAATACTGGGGAGAACCAATCTGATAGTCGCCGTTCAAGAGATTTCTCTTTTAGTATAGCACGGTTACCACAGTGACTATAAAAAACACAGCAGGCTACACTTAAGACCTATACACAGAATTATTCATATAAGGAAGGTGCTGAAAGCCTTTCACACCAAGAAGTCCAAATAAGTTGCATAAAATGGCCAATTACCAAAAGCTTATTCAGCACTTACAGTACAGTTTTGGACGATGGTCCAAATTTCTGGCTTCTTTCCAGCAACACGAGCAACAAGTCCAATATACCAAAGGCCAAAAAATGAAATATGGAAAACAAATAGAAATAAAACGGATGAAATATATATTGTGAAAAAGAGAGAGAGATTCATCCTCATATCCACCCCCATTGATTGAAAACTAGGGAGATGATATAGAGCTGCAACTAGGATCCACGCAATATACCTGCAAAAGCACAACAAAACAAAATACAGATTTACAAATTATGTGCCCCAATAATTGGTGCATAGTTGAAAATATATGTAAATTTCACGAATATCCGGCGGAATATTCCGTTTTTTGAGCATTCAGAACGGTACGGTACACGATATTATCAAGATTATTTCACCTTCAAAAATTCAACCAAAATATCGGATAATTTCGAAATAAAT
>JABWDY010002663.1:4368-15771 GCA_013358455.1 Thalictrum thalictroides | reverse complement strand
GCTGATTCTTTTTTCAATGTGTCAACTACACAAATTGTATGAAAAGATAACATGGGATGTGTTTTGAAAAATGTATGTGGATAGATCATAGATACGCAGTAGTCATGAATCCATGATAAAGGCTGGTTGAACCACTTAAAATGTAAAAACAATACTAAACCAACTAAAAACAATCACTTAGGATCTCCATTTCTGATTTCTGCAATCCAATGCCGGAATTCTTTATCAACAAAAACTAGTTTTCTGATCATTACATGTCACTGGCATGTAATTGGATGATATCCATTCCTTATCTCCAGTCCATCCAGCAGAATCACATTCAAGTTGTTCCACTATCATTCATAGCTTCTCTCCAAACATCTGGCCCCATTTCTCTGTGCTTGCAGACATCATGGGCACTTTGTACCGACTCAGACTGTGCTGCCCATCAACTGGCACAATGGCCGCTAGCTTCATCAAGAGTTCCTCCCATGCTTACATCAATTTGCTGTCCTTGGTCCGTGGAGTTCCTCCCATGCTCAAGTCCTGATGGCACTGCCACGCACTACTAGAGCTTAAATATGTGACCTGCGGCATCGCCTTCCTTTCTTTTTTGGGCCTGTTATATACAGGTTTTCCGCCAATCATCTTTCCGTTCAATTCCTTCAGTGCTTTAGTAGAGGTTAGAAAATATAAATCCTTCAACTGTGAACAGAGAGCCACGCAGAGAGGAATTAGGTTAAACCTGCTAAGGTCGTAGCTTTTAAGTGTGGGTTGAAAACGCTGTGGTAGCCATTAACCCAACCCAATCATCTTAAGGTCCAATTTCATGTGCTCGATTGCAGACTTACAGTGAAATTTGCCCCAAAGATTCTTTGCACAGTAAAGTTTTACTAATATTTCCTCCAGTAAACCAGCAGAGTATACATTCACTAAAATGTTTTCTGTCCATGATCCAAGCGTCTTAAGCTTACTGCAACAATATGCAAGCAGATGAATGAACCCTTTAAACTCTGATAAGGTCTTTTGGTACCATGACCTGTTGGGGTATTCAGCCAAAGCTAACTGGAAACAAGGAACATGTTAGGTGGAATCTAATCTAGTGATTTTGCCCACCAACACAGTGAATTAGCAAATCTGCCTTTCAAGTATTGCAAGGAAAAAATGTACAAGGGATACTCATACTACAGTGCTTCCAATGTCTGCATCCTTTTGTCCTATAAATACCAAATTACATCACAATATCACATGACCTGGTGTCTAAGAGTTAGCACGTCTTTAAAGGTAACAGTACAGCCATCTGTGTCAAGATAAACCATTGGGACCAACGTTGGATGAAGAGAATATATGGTTATGATGATGAAATCATGAACTAACTTAAATTAGAATCACATTACTAATGATAAAAGGAATAGCAATTTTATTGATTTTAAATACAATGGAATAAAATTTATCTGAGTGGCTAACTTAGATGAACGGGCAGGACTCGGTCAGTACACCCCAAATATCAGGGTTAAGACGACGATGACGATGTTAGTGTTATTGTCGTTGCTGCTGCTGCTGCACGTGTGTATGTTACAAAGCTCTGAAACGCTCATCTTAGAGATCAAGTAATTAAGTGGTGCAACCAGGATATACATTTTCAACCAGCAAGTTCACTGATTGGTGGTCGGTCCATCACATTGGATGCCATTATTGCATTATTTTGAAGAACAGGGTGAATATCAGGTAATTTAGGGATCTGCAGCAAAAAAGAAAACAGCAATTGAACAAGTTAAAAACTAAAAATTAGCAAGACATACTAACCCCAATCTGCAGAAAACATCCATCAACACTCTAAACTTTTACTAGAAGTAGGAACTTATTACGTATCTAGAACTATGAAGAAGCAGCAATCAATAAGACCATAATCGAGATTTTCATAGTAGTATGGAACTGAATAAATCATAATGTTTCAATATACTGTGCATACCTGAGACAATAAATCAATTGTACGTCGTAAGAGGCGAGCTAGATCACCCTCATCCATTGCACAATCCATCATAATTTCCCGCCAAGTTAGGCCAGAGGCCCAAGCTTCTACCATGCCAGAAAATTGGTCATCCAATCCACACGAAATCTGTAGAATGACAGTTAGTAAATTGAATTTGAATCTAAGCTACTAATTGCTCTTACTATTTTAAATAGAGTTTACCTTTACACCATGTTTTTCTTGGAGTTGCAAGAAGGAGCTTCTCTGTTCATCAAAAAGATCAATGATATTGATCACTGCCCTAGAAGGCTCATATATGTAGCTGCAATTCATGAATTTGAACAACGTAAAATTCCACTTCAAAGTAAGTCCCATTCATGATAGTTAGGATTAAGGAACACACACACTCAGTATAAGCAGTAAAATAAACCCAATATTTATATGGATAGAACTAAATTTCTAACCGAATCACGATCAATATCTGTTTACTTTCATTTCTGATAAAATGTAAAAGCTAAATACATTCATGGTATAGGGTCCGTAGCTTTCATTCTAGACAAGACTATAAAGGAATAGAACATATTGAAAGTGAATCAACGTATGATCATATTAGAACTTAAAATGAGGTTTTAACGAAGTACCATTAGATCATATTGAAAGTGAATCAACGTATGATCATATTAGAACATAAAATGCTATTAAATGATTTAACGTGTTGCTTATCACATTAGATCATATTAGAACTTAAAATGAGGTTTTACGAAGTATGGAGCTTGCCTATAACTCAAATTCATTTGCGCAGTAAATATGGTTTCCATTGGCATGACCTCTGGTATACAGTATAATTCTTAAGTAAGAGATGGCACATCTAGGGTTTAAGATCTGTACAAAGTCAAGAAGTAAATCAACCCTATTGAAAGAACATACGGCTTGAAAGATATAGAAGAATTTTGAAGAAAAAACCAGTACCAACCACCAAGGAGTGAGACATTGCCTTTGAGAAGTCAGCAGCGTGGAATTGGCTATTTTATCTGTCCAGCTATGATGAATCTATGTGTAACTAGGAGAGTATTATTTGTCAACATCCTGTGTCACTAACAGTTGTACTTTGGGTTCTGAGGTGATAAGATATCACCTCTAAATAAATTTATCATGCTTTACCAATTAAAAACAAAAATAAAACTTGATTATATGGCATATTGAATATTAGCAGGGATACACATTGTATAACCAGTAACATAGTGATTTTATGTGCTTAGGGAAAAGATATCAGCAACTGGATAATGAATAAAAAAGGAAGAGATGTGGGGTTAACGATACCTGTCAGTTTTCCCCGGTCGAATTCTGATTCCCTCTGAAACTAAACTTCCACATAAACCAGCAAGTTGTGCTGGCTTTAGATCTAACAAAATTTTATTGCGAAGCACAATTGCAAGCCAGAGCTCATTTTCTCCTCTGATTGCTGCGGCTGTTTCACCTAGAGGAAAGATCATGTGTGTATTGATATCCAATGCTCTGGCTTCATGTATGACCTGGCTGATCTGTAAGCAAGGAAATGATAGAAAAATTATAGTGAATACAGCCCGTATTAAGTAGGCTACTATCATTTATTGAATCTAACATACTCAAAAAACCTACTTTCAGTGCTGCACTTCCATGAGTAAATTTGCTTCTATTAAAGAGTCTACCTAACTGATTTCAACTTGGTAACGGACTGCATTCAAATCAACAGGCTTTTCCCAGTCAGGACTCTAAGATATGGGATGGAGTTGTTTTTCTTTCTTTATTTCTTTATCATTATTTTCACTATTGTTCATTATTTTTAAGCAAAGTTGATTGGGAAAAGCACAACCTGAAGATCTGCTTTAGGATATTACTTTTGCCTGCTCCAGCGTATATTTTCAGAGAGAAAAATGTTGTGGAGAGCAAGAAATGAATTTTGTTCCCCAATGGTAGTAATATTCTTGGCAGTAAAAAAATACCCCATAGGGCCATATCAATCTATTTATCTATTCTAGCCTGAACTATGCATCTATACTGTGTACACAAGTCCCAACGCAGTCAAATTTTAAATTAAGCTAGGCTAGAGATGAGGCTAGAATGCTAAATAGTCACACCAAATCATTATAGTTGAGTCCTAATTATGTAATGTGAAATAGGGGCACACCTTTGGGGTTCTATCAGAATGTGTCTTTCCTTTGTTTGACCTACCCTTGGTCCCTTTTATATATATAATATTAGTTGTTAACATGTTCTTAGAGCATCGATCCTGAGAGGTCGTTGCATCATGTCTTCACTCTAGCACTGTTCTCATTATTGTGAAGTGTAGGCCTATCCCAGGTGTTGTTAGGTGAACCCTGTCCATTGGTAGGCCCAAGGCTCCACTAATAGACATTGATGTGTCTTTCTCCATTAACTTGAGTGTTTTGCGTAAAGTGGTTCCTGAGTATTGACAGTACGCTAACGTTTATTTCAAGATGATAGATGATACAGAGGTGCTATCAGACAGCCACATATATAATCACTGAGATTCAAAAGGATAGCGAAAACATCTGGTAGGCTTGTCCAAGAAGAACTAACAGGTTTCAGAAAAGTAACAAGACATTAACTAATAAATGTTTGATTTAACAGAGTTATTGCATGTTAAAAAGTAAATACCTAAGTGCACTAAAATGCTACATAATCAAATCCTATATAAAGTTCATACAAAAGAGAACTAAGAAATTAATACCTGCAGGAATTCCTTCCAGCCAGAAGGTTCAATTTGCTCTATTCGATTAACTAATCGAGTTGATCTAGCTTTCAGCCGCTCAATCTTTTCTTTAGTGAAATTAGTCATGTCTATTATCTTTTTATATTCCTTAAAGCCTTCAGTACGTGCGATCTTTTTTCTCAAGCGGGATACTTTATTTCTTTGCTCTTTGTAACACTCAACAGCACCAAGATATGTTTGAGATGTTGGAAGCATCTGACAAGCAAACAAAATCAATACAAAATTCATATTCTAGGAAGGTGTCAAAATATCCAGTGAGCAGACTTGAAATGCATCAAGACATGGCTCAAAGTCAATGAAGCAAAAGAGAAAAACACAAGGAACCTCTTAGACGTATGAATCTACCTCGTTGTCACTTGAAAGGCTATTTAAGACTGGTATATTCAAACTCCAACTCCATGTCTCAAGAGATCCTTCCATGCACCTCAGACCTCCAAACTCAGAATCAGCGAGCTTGTCCCATTGTCTTTGTTCCTTATCAAGCAGCCTCCATATAATTTCCCGAGGCAAGGCATCACCTTGAGCTAAAGGGACATTAGGTAAGCCTATACTATAAACTGTTCGAATCCATTTCTCTGTGAATAGATACCAATTGTTATCAGAACCAAGAGCTACATGATAAGATGGTTTTGCATTATGATGTTCGTCACCATCCCCACTATCCAACTCAGTTTCAAGTAGTTCAAAAGACTCGTCCATGTCAATCTGTTAAAAAAATGATATGAACATTTGAGTTTGAGTTAGGTATAAGCATTTATACTATCATGATCTGATGGAGAATAATAAGATGAAAGGTAAAATATAATTTTCAAGGAAATTTCTACCCAATGTGGTAAAAGAAAAGAAGAAAAGCTGAAAACGACCTGCTTTTTTACTGATGGTTAGAACCTAGTATTACATTCTCAGACCGATGAACAACTAAGTTTAACTATATACACCCAAAGCTGAATGAAAAGAGTAATTAGCCAGCAAATAGAATTTTCTACCATATGGATTACTTCATACAGAATTCACAGCCACTTGTGAGCCATTGGATGAGCACTGACAATACAAGTTGGGCGGAATAGTTGATGTAGCCTACAGCTCTAGAAATTTAGTAATTAGTATCGGTTAAACATGTAGTAGGCCAGCACTAGTTTATCTGCATCATCTTCAATACATAGATTCTATACCTTTTTTTCTTTATCGAAGAGATACCGACTATCCAGTCACAAGCTCTGGGTGCACCAAAGCACTTAGGTTGAACCTAATCATGTTTAAATCCAGGCAAGTGATGAGTCTAGAGCCTAGGGATAGTACAGGTGCCACTTCGGCGTGCTCTGGTATGCATAAATACCAGAGCAACATTGTTCACTTGGGATTTGACAAAATCACAGTGAAAATATCGCTTATATTATCTTGAGTTGAGTGCCAAGAAATTAATTTAGGCTAACACCTACATTGTCCTAGATTTGTGGTAGTCTGTGCCATGTATAAGAGCTTCACATATGTTTCCTAATATCTCCTCAAAAAATGTCCAATTCAAAAGAAACTTACTTTTGGATCCACCAATTTAAAAACTAACTTCATTCTAATAAAAGAAATATTTTCTAGGAAACAGTTTCTAGCATCTGAAAAGGAACTTAAGAACATAAAGGTACCAGTAAAAAGAGAAACAACAAACAAGCATTACAATACACCAAAAGGATCTCAAGTTTAATTATTGCAGCAAATACAATGAGTAGGGAACTTGTAATCCTCACCATGTTCTTGACATTCGAACCAGAAAGAGAGTCAACCTTCCCCAGGTACACAGCAGAGACCAAATGTTCAACCCCTTCACTATCTTTATATTGCAAACACGTGAAAGGCAAGCGTCCATCCTCCAACTCTTTTAACAAAGGTTTCAAAGAATCTATTCTTTTTAGCTCCATTCTTAATCGCAACTCAGTTCTCAGACGTTTCTCAGCCTGTGCAACAATCAGAAATCATACAACAGTCAATAGTTTGTTTGTTTCTTGTTAGGCAATATATCAACTTACAGCGAAATATATGCGTACCGTTGTAAATGAGTAATAAGGAACAAGATAATAGTTTCCAGCTGGAAAAAAAAAAATCTTTTTGACAATCTTGCAGAATCTAAGGACTGGTCTTAAATGAACATAACAGTTGAAGGCATATATAAGAAGACTTGCGAATTTTTATTTTTTTTTGAGAGATAAGACTTGCGATGTTATGTGCTGTGTTAGAATAGCATGGCATCAAAATTGATCCATACGAGGGGAGCAGGAATAAAGTTTATCCTTGCATATGTGAATTTTGGCTAACTAAGCTGTAGAGGGTAACGTCAAGCTTGGCTTTGAAACAAATAATACATTATGCTAATGCTAATTTGCTATAGTTAATCAATAAAACTCAATAGAGTTCATTGTATTAACCGCAGAATAATTGTCGAAATTGAAACCTTTTACACAATCACACCTTCTAGATGACCAAGAGACTTTCCATTGGGTTTCCAAATTTTCAAATTAAAGGATGCAAATCATAATTCCAACCAAGAAGATAGCCAGCATCTAGCTCATTGAAGGAACTATTTACTGAAAAGATAAGTCCAAGTCTCACTATCAACAAACAAAAGCTAATGGTGCAAGGAAAGGATGTCAAATGGAATTACCCGCAATTGTTCTTGTAAATTAGAAATTTCTGCATATGCTTTTTCAGATAATTGCTTCCGGCTCTTTTTATCAACAGCATCATCACTAACTTCCAAAGTCAAAAACCCAATCTCTTCCTGTATCTTACTGAGCTCCTCTTTGGAAGCCAGCATAACATTGCTTCCAACATAGTTCCCAAAGCTTCGCTCAACTAACTTTTTCGCTTCTTCCAATGTCCGTCCTGCTTGAATATTTTTCGTATCATCTTTGTCTTTCAGTCTCCGAGTAACTTTTGCACCCTGATAGCACAAACACTATAAAATATACTGAAGTGTACCAGAAGTCACAGAAATAAACATAGGTGAAGGCACATACAGCAAGAAGATTTAACACCATTCCATATGAAGCAGTAAACTGTGAGATAAGGGGCTCTATTCCACCAAAGAGAAGCTTACACCCCTCTTCAGCTCCTTCAAAAGGAGTCTGAACCAAAACTACATGACCCCTTTCATCGATACCTCTTCGTCCAGCTCGTCCAGCCATTTGGAAGAGTTCATTTGAGCGTAAATTAATACGGCCAGTTTCTCCTCTTTTACTGAGAGAGGTAATGACAGAAGTCCTAGCAGGCATGTTGATTCCAGCAGCAAGTGTCTCTGTAGCAAATACAACTTTTACAAGTCCTTTCTGGAATAGCTGTTCAATAAATGACTTCCATAGAGGCAGGCAGCCAGCATGATGTGCCGCAACCCCTTGCAAAAGACCTTTTACACCAGCCTCTCTAACAGCATCTGGATATTGAATACGAAATTTCTTCAGAGCCAGTTCTACTTCAACCAACTCACACTCGTCTAAAAGATTGCCATCTCCCATGTACTGAACAGCTGCATCACACCCTTTCCGGCTAAAAATAAACCAAATAGCCGGCAGCATATCCCTTGCCTTAAGGTGTCGTAACGTATCTATAACCTGAGGCACCTGATAAAGAAACCTCATTTTAGGTGCTTCCACCAATCTTTCATAATAAAACAAGTTTGAAGGGAAATAATTAGTTTTTTGCAAAATGTTTGATGTTAACGAAGTCATGAAATTAAGCAACAATACTTTTGAACGTCGGATTGCATTGATGTCATGCTTTGATAGAGGTGATTGTCCAGACATATTCGGAACACTGTTGTAGCTCTTCTCATTTACTCTCTTTCTAAAATTTCTTCTTCTAGAACCATACTCCTGGTGAGATTTGACTACCATAGATGAATTCTTCATATAATCCAGTGACAGCCTCCTGTTTTAAAAAGAGGAAAAAAATTGAGCTGCATTTTAGATCCCAGAACAAAGAGAAGATAAAATCTGGTATAAAAGAGTAGCATCAAGATTCATAATAATTAAGCTTTCGTATGAACTTCTTATTGACTGACCAACCTTGAAGTGCACTTCTTTCATAATGAAGCACATAGGTTCATATCTATGTATTCATTGAGAAGAAGCTTGATGTGCATTATTTTATTTTTTTTCTGTGTGTGTATGTGTGTGGGGGTGGGGGAATGAAATTTAATTATGAAAATAATTTTACAAGCCAAAAAAAGGTTTGGTGTGAGGAGAACACTCACACCCACCTTCTAAGGAACAAATTGTTCAACAAGAGAGGCAAGATACACATCAGAACAACACCATTCTATACCAGTTAGTATTAATTTCTCCAAACATGCGCCTTTTCTTTATCTAGTCCCAAATTGTGAATACCACGTAGTTGCTTTCACTTATTCACAACTATTTAAGTTTTAACTCATCAAAGATATGCTCGACAGAAGCTGCTCCATTACAATTGGATAGGTTTCAATGCAAAAATGTTAGTCACTCAGATCAAAGCCTTTTGCAGAACTGGTTTCAAGCATTAAGGTTCTGGTGAGTCGAGAGAGTACTATTTGTTCCGGGATGATGTATGTTTGGGGTGTTGGCCACTCTACCTTATTTTCCTAGGCTGTATACTCCATCTCTGTACTTAAGAATCGCCCAATACGTATTCACATACGTGGTTGAAAATGATGGTTTTTCTTTCACCCAAGGCTTTAGAAGATTGCTCTTTAATGAGTTGTAACTTCTCAATGCATTTCGATGACAAAACAGTGATATGCAGGCCCTTAACAAAGATGGTAAATTCTCATGTCAGTCTGTTCTTCTATAAAGCCCCATGTTGAAGACCGTACACCTTCATTAGGTTTAATTTCTCATGACAGTGATATGCATGCCCTTAACAATGATGCTATTAAAAAGTGCAGCTTAACTATAGATAATCATAGAAGGCCTTTTAAAGAGTGTTTAATCAATTTTTGTTCGCTTTGTAATACACATGGTGTTACACATTTTTCAATACGAGTCCATCCTCCTGGAGAGTGTGGAGCCATTTCTTTCATTTTTTTTTCCTCTAAACTTGATTGGGTGGTTCAGGGAACAATGAAGTTGAAGAGTAACCGCATTTGGAGTAGGAATTCTTGAGTTGTAGTTATGTGGGGCATTTGGTTGGAAAGGACTCGGAGGAAAGAGGTAATCGTTTCAGTCAAGAGCCTCATAATCCAATGGTCTTTTTAATGGATGAAGTTGAGGGGAATCCCCAGTGGGCACTTAGTACTACGGTGGCAAACTCTTCTATATTGATCTCAAAGAGCGAGGTTGCATGTTCGGGAGTTCAGCAGACTTCCTGGTTACCTATATATATTTTGATCTGTAACTGGTATTTTTCTTAGTAAAGTTTTCTCAGTTAATGACAAAGAAATGAAAAATGAGGATTATTCTGAAGTCTAAGCAGCGAGACCAAGTAATGTAAATGTATATTGTCAAACTAATCCAACAGAAATAATGTTTGCTAGTAGATGATAGGATATCTTAATCAGTTATAGAGTTTTCTACTCTCTTCAGTGTGCTAACTTAATAATAAAGATAATAAAAATGGCATGAAAACTCAATAGACCAAGAAGATCTACCTAGCCACCTAGGCACTGAGACTAGTGCACAAAAAATTTAAAACGCTGAGCTCTGCCATCCAAATCACTGTTTTATGTCAAACAAAAAGTTCATAGTCTATGGAAAGTGATATATCATGGTTGTAGTTTTAAGCAAGTTTGAAATACCATCCTTTTCTCCTACAAATTTTCACCTATATTTAATTTAAAATGTTCTGAATCAGGCACAAGGGAAAGAATAGCATACTAACATGTAGCAACAGTGATGTTCTGACTAGTCCAATTGAACGTAGATTGAAATCATAAAATTTAATACTTTTTTGCATGACCACAATTAAACAGTAAATGGAAGTATGGAACTCCTTGCTACCTTTTGCACATTGAATAGGAACCAAGAACAAATGAAACATTATGCTAACAAAATCTAACATTGAAATAGCTACTTAGTATATATGGGAGGATGCAAAGAAAGGTACTTGTTCATGCTTGTTCCTTTCTCATTAAGAAGTGGCACCAAAGAATTCTTCATAGAAAAGTGCCAAGTCAAAGGAACCGGGCGTCTTGATGATGTTACCAACTCTGTTGTACCGTGAATCTAGACCAAAACAAGATCATATGTATCAAATTAAACGAAGAACCAAACTTCCTTTATGTTTTTAGTACTATAATTAACTCAGAAGCTTTGGCATTCTTGACAGTAGAAACAAATGACTCAACCTAAACAATATGAATCAAAATATTATTTTTAATTCCCACTGAGCTCAAACAACATTCACCATAAATAATGAAGTGGGGACAGTTAGTGCAAGCTAAATTATATACATCTCTAGATAAACTATATACGACACTGCTCAAAGGATCATCTTCTTTATTATTGCTGTATGCATAGGTGAAGAGGGAGCACCTTAGCTCCCAACTTAGGAACAGGCCCCATCCAAGGCTAATTTAATCGAGTATAAGGGCTTCTCCAACTTGGATGATTGTAACTGGGATTGGCCCAAATCAACCAAATAATGTATTAAAATCCAGAAAACTAAAGAAATATTGATTCAATTCCACCACAAGAACGCTATACGTATAAATACAAAA
>JABWDY010002657.1:0-15518 GCA_013358455.1 Thalictrum thalictroides | reverse complement strand
AAGTAGCCAAAGCCAAGTCAGCGTCCTGGAAAAAATAAAGAGAAGAAAGACTGATCGCTTCGTTCTAAACTCAAGCTGAAGTGTCCTAGCCTCGTAGGTGTATAAGTGTTCTGATATACATAGATTGTGTTCTGATATACATAGATTGTGTTCTGATATCGGTTTCACAAGTTGTGAAGGAAATATGTACATATTCTTTTTGCACTGGACAAATGTGATTCATTTTTATCCTAAATGTTGAGCTGATTGATATTACATAGATTGTGTTCTGCTTATGTTGAGCTGATTGATATTAGGAATCCTGAATGTTCTGTGCCAGAGACTTGCTCCTTAGTGAAAACTATGGTGAATCTTTTGGAGAAATCTTTATAGTAAGTCAGCTGCAGTTGTATTTAACTCACATAACTCGAAGGTTAGATGTTTTCAAATTGGATTTGTGTAGTTTACATGGTTTGGGTGAAGGTTGAAACCCTAGGTAATCAATCTTCTTGTTAAGTGCTGGTTCCGGCACTGCGCTTTCTGCTACTGAATTCGGTCTCAACCTTCACCCAAACCATGCATATACTACAAAGAGAATGCAAACATCAAGGAGCTTCTAACAGAGTTGCCAAGCTAAATGCAGATGGAAGCTTGAGTGGAACCACTGGAGGAGGTGGGTTAGAGATTCTCAAGGCAATGGATTATTGTGTTATGCAGGTGAACTTAAAGCAATCAATTAAGTATGCAAGCTGGTAATAGCAACTGGGCTACACCAATTTGCAAATATGTTCAGGTTCTCAATGAACCAGCCTTTAATTAATCCCTTCGTTTGCTTTTCTGTTTTCTCACACAAAGCCACCCAAACCAACTAAACTATATATTTTACCTTCATGGCTTCATATAAATACACTCCACCACCACTCTACCATCTCATCTTCACTACCATGCAACTCATTATATTAAGCATTCTATGCCTTCTTCCTTTCACCTTCTCTGCATCACCACTTCATGACATTGTTCTGAAGGTAGTTAGCTGCTGGAACTGTAGGTAGCTGCTGGGTATTTTCAACTGTTGCAGCTGTGAAGGGATCAACCAGATCAGATCAGGAAAGCTTATTTCTTTGTCTGTGCAAGAGCTGATTGACTGTGATAAGAAAATATATGAAGGGTGTAATGGTGGACTCATGGATTATGCTTTCCAATTTATTGTTGAAAATGGTGGAATCAGCAGTGAAACCAGATATCCATACAATGCCAATGACAACCAATGCGCCATTGAAAGGGTATGTTAGCACAATTTTTCTCATTAACAAACGTTCACAGTAAAATCAGTAACGTAAACCGAGCTTCCACCTCTTAATTACTCATTTATTGAAAAACTTGTCAACCTAAGGAGATTCATGACTAACAGAACAATCCGGCCTCAAACTTGCTCAAGTTCAATTGCTTACATAATGAACACACAAAGTCCATTTTTCGTATTGCAACCGTCATCGCCAGCAGTTTCCATAGATGGCTATGAAAATGTTCCAGCCAACAATACCAACGCTTTGATGAAAGCTGTTTCGCATCTGCCTGTTTCAGTAGCAATAGATGCCGGGGGAGTATACTTTCAATTCTATTGGAAAGTAAGAATTCATTTACTCTACTATCCTATTAACTATACAGTACATGTATATACTGACAGATGAAAGTATTTTTTATTATCAATGTGGAAATCAATCCTTATTGTGGAAATCAATAGAAAAGACAGTTTTGCTTCTACACTTCTACGCAATGTTATCAACCAAAAATATTTTCAAAAAAACCTAAATGCTCAAGAATGTTATGTCAACCAGTAATGCAATATCAAATTTTAAGAAGCACAACTATCAGCTACACATAAATCTGAGAATCTTTAGCTGCTGAAAGTGCTGCCTGATCGAACTCCCCATTGACCTGTCATAAGCCCTGATTTGCAGCAGCACCAAACATTTACCATTGCTTTGTCATGAGAAATCTCCAGCCAAACATTAGGTCTGTAAACATGATTGATTTCCGCAGTTCCATCGCAGACTTTGACATGTTTAACCATGCCCATGAAGTGGCTTTAACAGCCTGCAGAACCTTATCTTTCTCGGCTGTTTCGTTGTTGAAAATTACTCCGTTTCGTGATCTCCAAATGCACCATACGACAGCATAGGGTAGTCCTCCTCAAATCTCTGCAGCGATGTCTCTACTATTAAAAGACGGCCAATTCATCAACAAGTCATTCAGCGTGATCCAGTTCTGCAAGTCGTCAATTCACCCCATACGAACCTAGCAAAATTGCATTGAAGAAACAAATGATCAATCGTTTCATTAGCACTATTGCACATGCAGCACCTATTAGGAATGACGAGCCCCCTTCTCTGCAGCTGATCGATCGTAAGAATACGGTTCCAATTGAGAGACCACATGAAAAACTTCACCTTTGTGGGGATGCGTGGTTCCCACGTAATCTTACATGGAAAAGATCTTCTTAATACATTCCTTGGTCTCCCATTATCAATCAACAACTCATAGCATGATTTAACCGAGAAGATGCCATTTTTTTCTTTTTTCCATTCCCATTCGTCATTCTCGTCCACAAGGTTTACATTGAGAAGAATACCCATGATGGAGTCAAATTGCGTTTGCTCACTCTCGCGAAAGCGAGTTCTCCTCAAATGTAAGTTCCAAGATCCCCCATTATCAACATGATCTCTAACCGTCCCCTCTTTGCTAGAAGCATACTTGTAAAGCTTGTGAAATCTTTTCTTAAACGGATTCTCCCCTATCCACAAATCATGCCAAAAACGAGTTTTGTCCCCTTGCTTGACAACATGATTAATACCATTAAAAAACTCCTCTTGAGACGCTTGAATGCTTCTCCATACACTACAGCCATGGCTTTGATTAGTAATGGTAGGTCTCCCCCCTTGGTCACTTGGCCCATACTTCGCATCGATGACTCTCCTCCATAACGCATTTTCCTCCCTCCCATACCTCCAAAGCCATTTCATGAGAAGAGCTTGATTCATCACCTTGATCTTTCTAATCCCTAGGCCACCCTCTTCCTTTTGCGAACAAACATTGTCCCAAGCCACTAGATGAATTTTCCTCTTCTCCACACACGAGCCCCAAAGGAAGTCTCTAACTAATTTTTCAAGTTTGTTTGCAACACTTGTAGGGATTGATAGTAACGAGAGGTGATAAATGGGTAGGCTAGCAAGTGTACTTTGGGCAAGGATCAAACGTTCACCCTTAGAGAGTAATTTTCTCTTCCATCCACTAAGATGCCTTTGGAAGCTTTCAATGACCGAATTCCATACTTCCACATTCTTAAAACTAGCCCCTAACGGAAGCCCAAGGAATTTGAAAGGAAGAGCACTAACATCACACCCAAAGAACGATGCTAAATCCATAAGGTTGGGAACCTTACCCACTTTGGCAATGGATGATTTGGACAAGTTCACCTTGAGACCCGACACCCCTTCGAACGTCATTAAGATCACCTTAATGATCGCAAGAGAGTGACAAGATGCATTAGTAAGGAAGATAGTGTCATCCGCAAATTGGAGGACCCCAACTCTAACATCGCTATTTCCCACATGAAACGGTTCAAGTAGTCCATCATGAATACACTTAGTGGTTAATCTAGATAAGGCTTCCATAACAAGGATGAAAAGCGACGGTGAGAGAGGGTCTCCTTGTCTAAGTCCTTTTTGCCCTTTGAAATTCCCGGTCGGTTCGCCTTCCAACAAAATGGAGAATCTAGCCGTCGAAATACATGTATGAACCCACTTCCTCCATTTTACCCCAAAACCCATCCGTTCAAGGATATAGTCAAGAAACGCCCAATTAACATGATCATAGGCTTTCGTGATATCCACTTTACACACTAACCCGGGTTTGCCTTGCCGAAGTCTAGCATCAATGCATTCATTAGCAATAAGGACACTATCAAGTATTTGCTTGTCTTCCAAGAAAGCTCCTTGTGTATATGACACCACCTTATGAATCACTTGTTTCATCCTAGTAGCCATGGCTTTAGAAATGATTTTGTAGATCCCACCGATGAGACTAATGGGTCTATAATCATTGATCGAGAGTACCCCTTCCCGTTTAGGGATCAAAGTGATAAAGGTGGTATTGAGCCTCCAATCCATAAAACCGGTCGCATGAAATTCCTTCACCACGGCCATGATATCGTTGCAAAAGACATGCCAAAACTTCTTATAAAATATCATCGGAAAGCCATCGGGTCCCGGTGCCTTCTCCCCATCGAAATCCTTAAAAGCTTGAAGAATTTCTCTTTCCTCAAAAGCTTTCTCCAAGTCCTCGCTTTGTTGGTTCTCAATCCTATCAAAAGCCATGCCATCAAGTTTCGGCCTATGCCTATACTCTTCTTTGAACAAATTTTCATAGAAAGTGGTGACATGAGATTTGATCTTAACTTCATCCCTAGTGAGCATATCATCCACATAAATGCACGAGAGGCTATTAACCCGGCTCCTCCAATTCGCCATGGCATGGAAGAATTTCGTATTACCTTGACCTTCAAGATAAAGCTTGGATCTCGACTTTTGCTTCCAACAAATGGCATCCATACGAAGCAAATAGTGGAGATCATCTCGAAGGATCACCCTTTCCACCAACTCGTCATCATTGAGGGTGTTGTTCTCCTCCTTCAAGTCAAGCTCCTCTATTCTTGCATTTGGCATGTCAATCTTCTTGTCGATTCTCCCAAACACTTTTTTGTTCCACTCCTTGAGTTTGGACTTCAAAGATTTAAGCTTGTGCCACCACACATAGCTAGGTGGTCCATCACACTTGTCATCATTCCACCAAGTTTTAATTAACTCCTCTAGTGAGTTATCCTCTAGCCACATTGATTCGAATCTAAACGGTCTCACTTTTCTTCTTGTCTTGACCGCATCAAGAAAAATTGCTCGATGATCCGATGTGCACTTTGGCATGGCTTGTTTCTTCGAAGCACCCACAACAATCTCCCAATCTACCGAAGTGAGAAAGCGATCCAACTTAGTCATAACCACATTGTCTTGGTTATTCGACCAAGTATACATGGCACCCTCCATGAAATGTTCAACAAGCCCATACTTATCTTCAAATTCGGCAAATTGTCTCATTGCCTTCGTTATAGCACTACCCCCTTTTTTCTCATAAGAGAAACGAATCATATTAAAATCCCCACCAATGCACCATGGGAGGGCACTCCACCTTCTAACGTTATGTAGTTCCTCCCAAAAGTCCCCCAACAACTTTTTGTCACATGGGCCATACACTCCCGTGATAAGGCAATGAATGTTCAAACTCATAATGGAACACACAATAGAGATGGAGAACTTACCCAAAAGGGATGCCTTCATATCAATTACATTAGGATTCCATGCCATCAACATACCACCGAAAAGTCCTAAAGATGGTACAAACTCCCACTTCCATCCCACCGGAAAGAAAGCATTATCAACAACCGCTTTCTCCTTGATCTTTGTTTCTTGTAACATAACAATATCCGCTTTCGATTTATTAAGTAGCCATTTAACACTCCCTTGGGCATCTAGATTGCATAGACCCCTAGCATTCCATGATAAAACCTTAGCCATGGTCGACCGACTTTCATTTGAGTTCATCATTACAACTCTCATAGTTTTTTAGTTCAAGTAACTCCTCATCAAGCACATTAGTTCGTTTCTCCCTTAATTGAGCTCGCCCTGATTCGGTGAAAAACTTTTTAATTGCCTGATCCCCATTCGTCGAAGACAGACCCAACTGCTTGGAAATTGACCCAATTACTTCGCTGACCCATTCATGGACATCCTTATCAGTTTTGAATATACTGCATTCTTGGTCAATTAATGCACCAAAGTTTACAACATTCCTTTCTCCTCCCTTAATTTCGAAACTTGGAGGGCAGCTCATCGAATCGCTACTCTCCACCACTACTGAGACCCCCTTATTACTGCCAGAGTTTTTTGTGCTTACCAGGTCAACTGATGTCTGAACAGGTTCCTTGCAGATCAATTTCTGCTGAGAAGATGAGCTCGAGGTTGAAAGAAGAGAAATTGCTTCTGTAGATCCCTTTTCATAATGGGTAAACTGTGGCATGTCCATACCCTGGCATCTTTCAAATTCCATATCAATAGCTTGACGTGCTAGCTGTTTGATCTTTCCAAGTCTAGCTTTACTCCCTTTCTTTTGGCTGGGCCAGAGTTGCCGCGAAAGTCTAAGACTTGGGTGTTTGTTAAGACTTGAGCCGGAGTGTACTTGGGTCTTACCTTTCACTACCCAACGTTGAGATTCACTCGTCACTGTATCATGGGCTGCACAGACAGTTTCAACTTCGTGGGCTTTAGATGCGGAATCGGACACTTGGACCTGTGATTCTTCCACTACCTCCCTAATAGGATCATATCTGTTGGACTTAACCACCTGGGCCCAAGTTTTATCAACACCAGGTCTGTGAGACCTGCCAGTAACTTCAACCCACTCTTTCTCCCTCGTATCAGTCATAGAATTCTCACCTGGCATGCTCTCTTTAGGTAAAATTGCACCCGGTTGCACCTGAACCACGTTTTGAACTCCGACAAATTCCGCCTCAAACAGTTCTTTCTCCTGCCTGTTTCCTCTACCTTCCTCCTTCAGCACCATTGTTTCCGGTGAATGATCGGATCCTTTCTCAATTTCCACCAAGATAGGGAAACTATACCCCAGTTCTTCAACAAACATTATACGTGGGATATCCTCAAGTTTAATTTGGCTAAACTTGACCTTAACTGAATCGCAACAATGAAAGTCTAAAGAATTTTTATCAATCTCGACTTTATTTGAGATTTTCTCCACTAATTTCATCACTACCTTCTCAGTCCTCAAATGTACTGGAAACCCCATTAACGAAACCCGTTTAGAGCTTGGTCTCTCGACCCCATTCAAAGAGCCGTAAATCGGCGACCACTTCTCCAACAACACCTCCACCCCATTCACCATCAATGGCGACGAAGCTTCGACTTTCCTAGCATCTTCCTTAGAATTTAACGCCAATGTTGCTTGGGTATTGTTCAACACATTTATCATGGCCTCACCAACTAATTCAACAGCCCTATTCTTTACTGCTTCCCAATCAATAAAACCCCCTCTAATTTTACAAAAAACTACACTTTCCCACCAAGAACAATTTGTAACTTTGGATCGAAACCGTGGGCCGATAACATCCACCATTAAGTCTTTGCCAGTCCATTTGTTTGTTGTGAGCAATGAATTACTACTTCCTTTGTCGGCACCGCCATGGGTAAGAATTTTGAAACCCTCATTCGGTTTGTTAAACTGTTTCTTCCCTTTCTTCATTGATTGACTCCTTTTTGGATCTGTGTTGAACAGGTCCATCAAACAAACTCCCATATGCGCCCACCCATCATTACCTCTTCCCGCCGACAATTTCAGAGTTTGAATGCCTCCACTACCTCCACCCTTCTTCGAGAAAGTAACTTCTAAGAATCTTCCTTGTTTGTTCGATTTACATACTTCGGTGATGGTCACTCTCTCATCTGAATACCTTTGAGATGTGAGATTTTGAACACTTATCTCACAAAGCAAAAACCCTAGCCGCCGCCCTCCTCCTTCAGTGGTTGTGGCCTTAAACAGTCCCCTAAACCCCTTTTCAGAAATGAAGATTCTTCCTTCAGGTGCCACATTTGGTTTTCTCTCAAATTCAATCAATTTTTTCTCAACAACTGAGAATCTCTGCCATTGAGACTTCATCATCCCACAACCAAATCAGATCTGATCCCCACCTCCACCTTTAATTCAAAGAAGAAAACCAAGATCTATAGAAACATATCTTCATAAAGCTTGACAAGGCCGGAAAACTCACCACTTTCGGCAGCTAGACCAAGAAAACAAGGTACAATGGTAAGGATTTTCGGGCGTCCCTCTCCCTCGGATCCTCCTCTACCACTGTATTGTTCCTCCGATTTCAAGATCTAAGCCAACCAAAACACTCTCCTCCCTATATGAGGGCCTAAACACCCTTTTCCGGCAAGACTCAGTTGAGAAGACTCAGGTTCATCACACTAAAATGAAATATGCTTGAATTTATTTCAAGCAATAGTTTTTGGTCTTGACTGATGATGAATTGTTGTTGATTTTAATTATTTTGTAAGGGATTTTTATCTTTTATTTTTGGGACTGTGTACTTTATGCTCTAATGTGTGTTGTAGATTTTGGTTTTGGATAAATATATTTGGTCTAGATTTGTTAACTGTGCCATTAAAATTTTGTGAACAGTATTTGTAAAATGCGATATTTCTGATTAGTACTTCCCATATTTTTAATTGGCTTTTATTTTTTTTTGAATAATCATAACTTATATTAAAGCTACTAACAGTTCAAAATATTACAAAAGATAAGATCTGAGTTCAGCTGTTTAAGACCTTGGAGGAGCAAAAAACGAAAAGGTAGCAGTAGAATTCAAGTCTGCAGCAGCTGCCAACATATGAGCTGAAGTATTACAGGCTCTACTATAAAAACTATACATAATAACATCAAAAAAACTTGCAATAGAGACAGCTTGGTCCAAGATAGCATGTGTAGACCAAGATAGATTTGAAGGTTGATTCTGTAGATAATCTGCCACACCTTTGTTATCTGTTTCGATCACTACAGCCTTCAAGTGTAGTTCTACTCCTTTTTGGATTGCGAAGAGGACTCCTTCGCTTTCTGCCTCTTCCACTGAGCTTGCATGACCTGAGACTGTGCCTGCATATAAAAACTTTCCATCTGAGTTTCTTATAATACATCCAATACCTATAGGTGAAGTCTGATTTCTGAAGGAGACATCCACATTGATCTTGCATACATTCTGACATGGTGGGATCCAAAATGAGGCTTGCAGTGTGATAGGAACAGTTGTCTGCGAGGAAGATAAGCTAGCACATAGTCTAAAAACACTAAAATCAATGGAGTAAGCAATTCTAGCTGGATTAAGATAAATATTTTGAAAAGCACTAGAGCATCTTGATTTCCAGATAACCCAAGTTGTCATAACACAATAAACAGTCTATAATTCACAATTGTTAATACCCAAAGGTGGGGTGTTAAACCATTTCTGAATTCGTTCTTCCGTTGAACAATTCTGAAAAACAGACATATTACATCTCAATTTAGTATTGAACCAAACAGCCCAAGTGTAAGGGCATTCCAATAACATGTGTCGAAGAGTCTCTGAAGGTGCATTACAAAGAGGACAGTTGTGAGAAGGGATGGTGATGAATCTACCAATTTTGTCCCTAGTTGGAACACAATTATGCAAACATTTCCAAACAAAAAGTCTAGCTTTGGGAAGAGCATTACATTTCCAAATCATTATATTTAAGTTTGGATTGATAGGTGAAGTTAAACATGAAGTGGTTATTGTCCTAATCATAGACTTGACACTAAAATTACCATTTTTGGATCCCATCCATCTAATGATATATGTAGTTTGATTGCCTCTTATGGTGGTGTTTAGTATGTGCTTAACAGTCAACTCAGTGAAAGATGTTTGAAGGAGAGAAGAGTTCCAAATGGCAGTATTTGGAATAATGAGCTGATTAACAAACTTAAGATGAGAGTTAGAAAAGTTGAGCTCAGAATTTGGAATTTTGTGAGTATTGGAGGAAGGAAGCCAGGCATCAGAAAAGATACTGACCTCAGATCCATTTCCAATGTCCCAGTAGAGATTAGGAATCATTAAGGGAAAGACTTTAGTGAGGGAGTGCCATATCCAGGAAGAAGAATTGTTGTGATGTGCTTGAAGAATGGGTAGATTATGACAATATTTTGATTTAAGAACAATGGAGCATACGTTTTGACGATGTGTAATAGTTCTCCAAACAATCCTTGCTAAAAGAGCCTCATTCTGTTTTTCAAGATCCTTGATACCAATACCACCAAATTTCTTTGGTAAGCAGATGTGCTTCCAACTAATATGGTGCATACTTCTTTGATTGTTGTCCTTCATAACCCACCAAAAATCCCTTTGGATTTTGTTAAGCTTATTTGTAATGAGTTTAGGGAGCTTGAAACAAGTCATTTGGTAAGAAGGGATTGAAGCAGTAACAGAGTTTATAAGCACAGTTCTACCAGCTTGTGTTAGAACATGTCCTTTCCATCCTGCAAGCTTTTTCTGAACTCTATTAGTGATTTGATTAAAGAGAGAGCATTTCCTTTGACCCAAGAACAAGGGTGATCCCAAATAGATTTCATTCTGATTAAGGAAGTTCATTTGCATTATGTCCATGATTTGTAATTGTTGATGATAGGCAGTGTTAGTACTAAAAAGCACTCCAGACTTAGAATAATTGATGGTTTGGCTAGTAATAGCACAAAATTCATGAAGAGTTTGAATAATTTCTCTTGCCTCCGTAGGATTAGCTCTTAGGAAAATAAAGACATCATCAGCAAAAAGCAAGTGAGATATAGCAGGGCTACTCCTAGATGCTTTAATACCATTTATTTTGTTTGAAGAGCATTTTTCATGAATCAATCTAGAGAGGAGTTCCATAGTGATGATGAAGAGAGATGGGGATATAGGATCCCCTTGCCTAAGACCACAAATAGGTTTGAAATAACCATGTGGTTCTCCGTTAAGGATGATAGAAGAGTGGACCGAAGAAATACATTGATGAAGAAGAGAGGAGAAGGATTTATCAAAACCAAGGGAATCGAAAATGTTAATCAAACATTCCCAATTAACTCTGTCAAAAGCTTTTGAAATATCAATTTTAATTGCCATAAGCCCCCTTGTACCCGTTTTGTGCCTAATAGTATGAATGAGTTCATGAGAGATAATGACATTATCATTAATTTGCCTATTAGGCACAAAAGCACATTGTAAGGGAGAGATGATAGAAGGTAGATGAATTTTTATTTTTTCAGCTAAGAGTTTAGAAATAGTTTTATAGCTAACATTACAAAGACTTATGGGTCTAAAATCTCCTGGGGTGGAAGGATTAGAACATTTAGGGATAAGAGCAATGTTGGTATTGTTAAGGTGATCAATAGATGAATTTACTTTCCAAAACCTAAAGATCACATCTTCAAGCTCTTTATGAATGGTATCCCAAGATTTTTGGTAGAACATGCTTGGAAACCCATCAGGGCCAAGACCTTTTAAAGGGCCCATACTAAAGATTTGGTGTTTAATGTCTTCCTTAGAAATGGATGCAATAAGATGATCATTTTCCAGCTGAGTGAGATGTGTAGGAAAGAAGTGATTTATTCTACTCTTTTGTTCATTTGTCAGAGGAGGCATAATAAGAGTCAATAATTTTTGGAAATTATTTATAAAGATAGTGGAAATATCTTTTTTATCATAAGTCCATAAATTATGTTCATTTTTAATAGCCTCAATCCTATTTGCAATTCTATGAATAATGGTAGAGAGATGAAAAAATTTTGTATTCTTATCACCTTCTTTAATAACCTCATCACTAGATTTCTGCTTCCAGAACATTTCTTCAAGTTGAAGAGTTCGTTCAAGATTATCACAACGCATCTTTTCTCTAATTTTATTCTGGGCTGATAGAGAGTAAGATTGAATGTGAGCTATTTGTGATTTAAGTTTGGAAATTTTCCTGAAAACATTTCCAACAATTCTTTTGTTCCATAATGCTTTCTTAGTGGAAGAAAGCTTTTTAGTGAAGGGATTGTCATCATTGGAGCAAGACACTCTTGACCAAGCCATTTTGATGATGTCATCATAAGAGTCTTGTTTGGTCCACATACTATGGAATTTAAAAGGTCTTGGTCCACTAATGGCAGTTGGGTTTAGGTAAAGAAGAATAGGACAATGATCAGAAGATATAGCAGGCAAGTGGTGAATTTTAGCATTTGGAAAGAGTAGTTGCCAATGGGTGGTGGCAAGACCTCTATCCAGCCTTTTTCTAATATTGTAAAGCCCAACCCTCTCTCAAGAAAGCATTGATCACATAAGTTCACAAACACAAGAAGTGTGCCCATCACATAGGAATCAACATGATCTCCAATCATGCCCCGACTACGCCAATCACAAAGAAACACGTGGTTTTCACTCGTATCGATGACATGCCGACCATTTCCATTGATGTTCACTCACACTTATCATGTCTTTGAAATTATGGATCAAGGCATTAATAGAAAACAAGATATACCAAACTTAAACCACGAACATGACAAGAATGCGATACCGACACGAGTAACCTTTTCATCATGTCATACTGAGACCAGGTATAAGAAAGGATCACTTTAAGCTCATAAACTTCCTGTTACCTGAATTACTTAAGATAAAACGTGAAGCCATGAAAACACATATATAAGAAATACAACTAAGTAAAACTTATATATTGGCATCACGCTACTTGTCTTAAACAAGTAACTGCCTACGTACCCCAAACAAAGATATAAATAAAACGGGGTACAGGGGATCAGAAGCCTCGTAGTTTGGTTAGAGGGTCCATTTAACAATCAAGTGCCAAATGAACCCTAAAAGAACCACCTAGTAACTAGGTGCTGGAAGGGATGCTAAGGTACCTCCAAGTATAAGACTTAGGCACAGATCGACTATGCCTAGTCATAGCAATGTCAAGGCTTTCATCAAGCATGTTAGTTAGTAAATCCTCTGAGATAACTGTAACTTTAGTAACCGACTGAGGCTCCTTGATGTGACGATGGTACATGTGATTTCCAGGACAAGATCTGAAAGAACAGCTTCTAGAACCAATCCCTTGGTGAGAGGCTTTCACAGATAATTGCGCCTCTTAGTGGTCTTTCTCTTCTTTGAGTCTAGCTAACTCCCCAGTAAGAACATCAACTATTAGATAGGCTTCTTCCCTAGCTATCTTCTGTGACTTTAGCAAGATCATCAGTGAGTTGTTTGTGCTTTGAATCAAGATGTGAGATGACCTTTTTGAGACCATGAATGATTCTTTTCGTCTCTTCACAAGTACCCTTGTAAGCATAGTCACTCTCTGAAGGTCCAAAACACAACTCCTTGCCTTTGAATGAAGTTCTAGCCATGAGTGCTAGGCAAGTAGTGGTGTCTCTGTCATTAGTGTTGAGAGGAGAGACAAGACACTTAGGATGTTCATCAAGAGTGGTGGTTGAGCTAGATGCGATACTCAACTTCTTTGGTCGTCATGTTCTAGTGATTTTTCCTACAGAAGATTTGTTGACTAGAAGTTCAAGATTTTTCTTCTTGGCCTCAAGTGAAGCCACTATTCTTCTTAAGTCATTTTCTCTGTTAATCTTCTTGTCAGCTCGTCTCTTTTTGTAGAATCTCTGAATATGTCCAGGCTGACCACAATAGTAACAACTCTTGACTTTATGGTGAAGAGTCATGTCTTGTCCTGCTACAAAAGTCTGTGCCTCTTTAGAAGCCCTGTATCCTAATCCTGACTCATCATGTATACTCCTCGACACCTTCAAGAGATGATCTAGAATCATTGTCTCAGGATTGGAAGTAGGCTTTCCAATAGATATCTTCATTTTCTTCAGCTCCTGAGACAAATTCTCCTTGTCATCAGAGATAGATTGTAAGGATGACTTAAGCCTTGTGACTTGATCTTGAAGTCCATCCTTCTCGACTTGGAGCAAATGACACTTGTCATTTAGGTCTCTGATTTTGGTCATGTTGCTTTCCAGTTTCTTTGCGGCCTTTTTGAATTCTTCATACAACTCATTGTAGGCAAATTGTAGATCATCATCTTCAGAATCACCATCAAAATCACTATCTCAACTATTTAGACCTGTGGTCTCACATTCAGGCTTAGAACAAGAGATCGCTGATAGCGTTGATTTTCGGTTAGCAGTGCTTCCCGTCAATCTCAGCAGTACTAGCAAACCAATCTGCAAAAACAAATTAAATCTACTAGCACTACTAAAGCTATCAAATATTTATTTCCCTTTGTGATTCTAACAACTAAACTAATCCTAAAACTAGTGTAGATTCAAGTATCGGGGTATCGAATCCACTCTTTCCAAGAATTAGTTACTTAGCTACAAACAGGAAACAATGAAGAAGAATGATGTCGTTCATGAAGGGATTGATTGATTGTAGAGATTTGATTGATTGAGAGTAATATGATTGAAGTAAAGAAAATGCAAATAAAGTAAAGCAAGCAAGATAAAATAAAGATTGTGAATATGGAGAGAAAAGCGGGGTATTACTTCGTTTCATAGGTAAATGTCCAAATTAACTACTCATGCTTTGTTTCCCATGCATCCAACTATAAAATCATAGACAAGCAATAATTGGTAGTGAGTTCCCTTGTTCTCGACCCAGGAACTCGACCTCAAGAAGTATTCAAGACCCAGTACCACTCATCTCGATGTCGTCATGCAAGTAGTGGATTACTTCTCTTTATACTATTTGTTAACTACCTTCTCTCTCTCGATGCCAAGATATGTTAGCGGGCGTATGAGGCTCGAAAGTCTCTACACATGCAAAAAATCTCTCTTTTATTTATTATGAAGAACAAAGAGCAAAAACTATTCTACGTGATCAATCATAAAATAATTACCTTTCTAGCATGGCAAACATGGACCACTTATAGTAAATTCTTCTACTTACCTAGTCCACTTGTAACACCCCATGAATCGATTAGCTCATGGTGATGATGATGATAGTAGTAAAAGTAAAAGACATAATTAAAAGACAAGAATATAAATACGGATGATTAAATTGCATGAAAAGTAAAGATATGATCAAAATATGAAGAACTTGAACTTGAAAAGTAAATAGACTTGTATTAAAATAAATGGAACTTCTTCTTCAACATAAATTAATGTAAAAACCTAATGATACTTCAATTTAAGATTAAAGCATAATGAATTTTGTGGTTCTCCTCTCCTTATGTAGGGAGGAGTCCTTCTAACCCTAGAACTCCTTGGAAATTGCTAGAAAAGAGTTTGTATTTTGTTAGATAACTTGTAGGAAGCTTCTGGAGCTCAAATTTGGTGGAGATCTTGGTCAATCAACGTGGAAGACACATTCAAAATCTTGGGTCCAAATTCCTAATAAAAACACGTTTTCCAAGAAGACTAAGAGGCCCAAAAACTGTCTTTAGAAACTGGGTCTGGCCGCTTTTGACGAGTCATTTTGTCCTGATTCCATCTCTGTTTTCTGCGATCTATCTTGACAGTATTGAATTAGGAAGTGAGAGCTTTCCAATTCCTATTTGTGCTTCAAAATCCGAGCTCTCTAATCCTTTCGTTTAATTGCGTCAAGTTGGCTACCTGAAACTACCTTTTTACCGTATTTTGCTTCTTTTTAGCTTTTCCGGGCGAAATGCACCTACAAACACGTAATTCTAATAATACCAAGCATATAATATCCCTTTATATCATAACTTAGACAAATATACATGAGTTAAGGTAATATATTTACACTTTTGAGCGTTTATCAAACACCCCCAAACAACACCTTGCTTGTCCTCAAGCATGGAAGTGAAACAAAAAGCATAAGGGCGAGAAAGAAATTCATTTTAAAAATAAGATATTTATCT
>JABWDY010002642.1:1301-11759 GCA_013358455.1 Thalictrum thalictroides | reverse complement strand
TTTTTATTTTTATGTATATGTGATGTTTGTTCTAGTGTCGGAGTGAGTTGTGGACCAAATACTACTATTACAACTAGTAGTTAAGAGTTTTTTCTAATGTTTTGCTTCAATTTGTTAGTGTTTTATGACTTTGTTGTTTTCATGTTTCATTGGGTTTTACAGAATGGGAGCTGGAAGAAAGACAGAGACATATACTGCTGATGAAGGAATTATGAAAAACCCTTATAGTATATCTGCAAGGAATCTGAGTAAAGCAAGACTTGGAGGTGTCATCTTTGGTTGTACACACTACACTATCAAAGAGTGCCTCTCCAACTTGGTTTTTGGTTAGCACTTTACCCCTCATCTTCTTATGTAGCTACCTGTTTTTTATTTATTTATAACACATGATGAAACTTTAGTTATATATAAAAATATTGGTATTATATGATATAGTTGTGTATCCATTCAAGCCTAGATTAAGGCATATTTATTATTAAGATGCGGGTGTTATTTGCCTATTCAACTTATACGTAGTTTAAGCACAAATGTTGCATCGAATCATTATTGCAGGTTTACCAGCTCCTCATTTTTCATACATTAGAAATATTGAGCCAGGGTTGCCACTATTCTTATTCAATTATAGTGACCGGAAGTTGCATGGCATTTATGAGGCCGCTGGCCATGGCAAGATGAATATAAATCCTTATGGATGGACTACAAATGGATCTGATCAAACACAATATCCTGCACAGGTACTGTATCCTACTTATCCCTCCTTCTTTAGTGATTCTACTGTCCAGTGAAGCAATAACTTTCTCATTTTATGATGTTGACATTGCCAAGGTTCGCGTTCGTATTCGGAAGCAGTGCCAATTCTTGTTGGAGGAGCAGTACAAAGTGGTTCTACATGCAAACTACTCCGACCAAAAGTATTTCCGATTTGAGCTTGACCATGCACAAACTGGTGAACTGCTTTCTCTATTTAAATCATCACCTTCAACTAGCTCCCCTACTACATTCACCTATTACTCACCTATGCGAAGTTCTCAATATGGAGTTGTTCCCAACACTCTATCTGAACCTACATCTGAGTTACCACACTCATGGTCTTCCCTGTTTAAACCTGATTTTGATGCAAGAACTGAAAGAGAAGGTAAACTATTGGTTCTAGAAGCCAACTGGGAGGAAAAAGACATAGTTTGTTTGGAGAAAGAGACAGGGCCTTCAGACATTACTCCTTGTTGGGAAGAACAGACATGGCCTTCTTGGGAGGAAAAGACAGACCCTTCAGGTGATGCCTTTGGTTGGGAAGAAGAACAACAGATATCCAAAAACCAAACAGAAAGAGAGGGACTTCAAGATGAAGAAGATAAATGGTGTTGGAAGGATGCATGTTACCCTGCAGCACATTCAGCAACTGAGAGGTATGAAGATGTCTACGTCAACTCATATGACAATAAACCTATATTATTTTAGCTAATTAAAGTTGGGGTATACTTCTAATGTAATCTAATAGAATTGCCTTTGACAGGGAAGATTCAAGTTCATTGGAATATACACATGATTCTTGTGTTCCTTGTGAGCCGAACAACTCGCATTTGGAAATTGAAAGTCCTCCTATAACATCTTCAACATCAGAGAAGTATGAAAAAGTTTACAACAACTCATCAAAGATTTTTAAGCATGTGTCTACTGGAAGCTGATGCAATTAACTCTTAACAGGGACAACTCAAATTCAGAGGATCAAACCAAAGATGCTTTTGATTCTTTTGGGACAGAGGATTGCCATTTTGAGGATAGCCATTCTTTCGCATCACTTCCAATGTCTGAGAAGTGTGAAGATGTCTTAAACAACTCATCTGACATTAAAAAAATAATATATGAGGTAACTAACGGGCTATTATACTTGAAACTGCTTATACCATATTTTGTTTGAATCATTGTCTCTGTGTTTCTAGCTAATTGTCTTTAATGTTATTGTGTAGTTGAGGCAGGAACTGAAAGAGGTTAAGACTTGTTCAATGAAGCAACATAGAAAGACCAGTGCTATGGAGAAAAAGCTGGTACTTTGCTAAACATATTAAACTAATTTGTCAACTTCTGCATTACTTTATTGCAAATGTTAGAGAACTTTGTGGTGCTGAAAACCTTAATCATGTGTCTAATTTGCGAAGAGGTTCTTTTCCACTCTTTATATAGTACTGTTGAGAGTTGACATGTACGAGAGTTTTCGAACCCCAAGCACATTCAATACTATTGGATCAATTTTGTATTCAAAAATTGTTCATCGAACTTCAAAATAACCAAATAATGTTTTGCATCTTAATATTTCAAATAATCAATGTGTAGGTTGATGGTACTGCATATTTTAGTTGTCATGCATCTCTTTATATTAGTTTGCAATTCTAAGATGCCTATTGATCCTCATGGTCATTCACTAGAATGAGTCATGGTTTTTATATGTTGCAACACCTTTTCTTATTGGGGAATTATCGCATAAGGCCATAAGGGCAATAAGTGAATTCGGAGATTTACACATAAAATCTTGTTCTTAAAAAGAGATGGTTTTCACACAAGTGGATACAAGAAATAAAGTATCGGAGATAGATTTAAGGTCTTACTATTTATTCATATTTTAAATCAGATTTTATTCTTTGCACTTCTTAGTATTCATCCATATTGAGCCAACTCCAATTACCTAGGCTCATAACTTGTGGCTTTTTATAATTTATTTTATATATCATTTTAATTTCTAATTCTACACATCTGTTCTTTCTTAGGCCGCTCTACTCAAGTGGTATAGTATCATTAACATTCGTGACCGAATACCATACCACGGAGAAAGAAGAGCACATAGTCTTCATGTGATATTTATATAGCTTATTATGCATTTTTTATTAACTTTCTTGTTCTGTTTTATGAGCGGAGGTTATAAACATTCTTGCTCCCTGACAGAAAAATATATATGGTATATCTACAGGATCTGTATTTCGTGATGTATTCATTGTTTGTCTTTATTGCTTTCTGTTTTCATTCATGATTGCAATTGGACCTAACATAATTTGGCATGTCAGGCTGATTCAGGCATTCTGTTTCAACACTTGAGACATCGTTTTATGTTGTTAGAATCCAATTTGCAAGATACAGCAAAAGGGAGTGATGTTGTATGGAATGGTACAAACAATAATAAGCTCTTGGCAAAATCATTTGACAAACCTTGTTTGGGAATTGACGAGTTCTTGTATATATTTGGGGGATATGATGGTGTCGAGTGGTTGTCAACATTGGATTGCTATTGGCCCTCTTCAGACACTTTGAAATGTCTCAGTCCTATGAGCTCTGCACGGTCGTATGCCTCTGCGGTAGTACTGAATGGTCATATCTTCAATATTGGTGGTTGGAATGATTTTGGTAAAATGTGGTTAGACACAGGTATTAGATTTATCTATTTTAAACTCGTAGGTACTCTGTTTTTATGCATTGCAAGACAGTGATTCTTCTTTCTAATTTCTGATAAGTCGAATGTTACAATCCATCAAATAACAAGTGGACCTCGTGCGCTCCATTGATTAAGAGAAAAGGATGCCTAGCAGGGGCTTCTTTGAATAACAAAATATATGCTATTGGTGGTGGAAATGGTGTAGACATCTATAAGGAGGTTGAAATGTTTGATCCAGAGCTTGGAAGGTGGATTCCGACACAATCGATGCTACGAAAGGTATTTTTCTTTATTCTGTTGGTTGATCATGTCAACATGTGTTATCAAATTTGTTGGTACTTTGCGGTGGTAGTGTAAAAGCCAAGGTTTGAAAAATTGATATTGAAAGTGACACCTTATCTATACAATCAAATGTAGTACTATTGGCTAGGTTGCACGGACATGGACATGGACACGGACACGGACACGGATATGGACACGGACTTGGACACAGCGATATCTAAAAATATAGGACACTGACATGGGAATTAAATAATTTTTTTCAATATATATACGTATATAAACATCTATAAAACATTAAAATCAAATGAAATATCATATTTCATAGTCAAATTTAAGAGAGAAAGATTGATTCAGAATTTCAGATTGAGAGAGAGATGTCCTGTCCAGAGATCGATTCTTTGGTCTAAGATGAGAGATTGATTCTTTGTTTTGTTATGAGATGAGAGATATTCTTTGTAACTTCTTTGTTCTGAGATGAGAGATAGAGAGAAAGAAGAGATAAGAAAAAGTCCCGTCAAAACAAGATTCTAAGTATCTCAAAACCCCGTGTCCAAATTCTGTGTCCGAGCCGTGTCCAATGCAGTGTCCAGTTCAAAGAGCACGTGGGACATGGCACATGCGTGTCGGACACGTGTCCGAGGTGTGTCCGAGCCTTGTCTGCGTCCTATATGTGTCCGACACTGCCACTTTGAGATTTTAGCCATGTCCGTGTATCCTAGACTATTGGTTATCCAAAAATAAAACAATGTAGTATTATTGCATACTTTTGTCAAAATGTTAAGCGTTACACGCCCCCTCATGTGCAACATGACTTTGAGCCTAACACCTGAGTTAATTAAATCGGTGATGAGCCTAACACTTGAGTTAATTAAACCGGTGACGTGGAGCACACATGGGACTTTGGCCCAGAATAAAAGCCCGCTCTAGTTCCATGTTAAAGCCTTGGGGGTCCAACTCATAACCAATTGGCAATGAGTGTTGTAGCCCAGTAACTTATATATTATAAGCAAGGCCCGACAGTGTTCAATGTGGGACTAAACATCTCAACATAAAGTAATACCCTGGTTTGGTTTCTTTGGTGTACAATTCCAACAAGTTGTCCTCTGCATTTCACTCTATCTGAATTTGAACTTGTTTCTGAACTATTGGGGACTACCTTAACTCCTATACTAAAAAGAAATTGTACTAAAAGGAAATTATCTGCACTTTTCTGAAATGATGAAAGGAAAGAAGCTCTGTCTCTGTCCCTTCCCTTCCCTTCTGTCCAAGACTCTTGAATCGGTCTCGTCTTACATTCCCTTCTCTCCGCCAAGGAGAAAGTGAGTCCGCCTATGGTCTACTCAAAAGTTGAAGAGAAAAATTGTAGGTCAGATCAATTCATTCCGTTGTTCAGGGAAGTTCTATGGAATAGAAAAGCTTAAGATTGATCATTATCAGAATATTTGTCATGAATACTTAAGAATACTGAGTAAGTTCACTAGGTTTATTGTTATGTTTTGTTTAGAAAGCTTAATTTAGACTTCAGCATATCAGTTGTTGAAGAAAAGTCTTGGAATCTGGCGTTCAAGATAAAATGAACCAAAAAAGGGAAAACAACATGCTTGATGGATTCTGTGTCATATGAGCTCTTCAAGTTAGATTTTATTGTTAGTTATGAGAAACAACAAGCGCCATATTATTTATAATGTAATTATTGTTGATGAATGCATAAGGTGTGTCTAGCATTAGACTATGCCAAATACTGTAAGTGAAGCTCAACTTAGGTAATTATGCATGAACCAATCAACTTACAGTAGAGCTCTGTCAATCCACTCAAGTATTTTGAATGATATGAATGCTTTAAGACTTCACTGACTCACCTTTGCTTAGTTTTGTATGCATAAATTGTTGAAGACATTGTTTTGTATGCATATCCATAACTTAGCCACTCTTTGGACTTTTGGTTGGACAATACCTTAGATATTATACTCAAATCCAAAATGAAACTGTATTTCATGTCAATGCAACTCATTTTTTGGTTACCCTATCCATTCATGTAATTACTGTTTTTGGTCACTTTTAATATCATTTGTATGGGCAAACTATAGATGACAGGATTTTATCGCTTTTTCCTTTATCCTATAATATTTTCCTTTTATTACTACTGACATACGTATATATTTAGATGGGACTAAAAATCTGAAATGCAACAAAGGAAATGAAAAAGGATAACAAGATAGAGAAAGATCAGGATATGGAAAAGGAAAAGAACGCATCAAATTAACTGCACTGTCCAAGATCATGAAATGTCTTTAGTCCTTTGTTAATCTTCATTTTTTTTTTTTGTGTTCCCTGTACACCCACATCTTTTCCATTATCTGTAATTATATCTCCTTCCACCATTTCGCTTATGAAGATTGAACTTAACAAAGAGCCCAAGACATTAGTTCGTTCTTCTCTATGCATAATGTGCAGTAATGAAGTCTTTTTACTGTCCAGTTTTAACAACCGAAATAGAAATCTTCTATTAATTGCTGATCCTTGGAACTGAAAAGTATAACTCATTATGCATAGCGCTTATGATTTTAGTAATTTATGCTTGTTTGTTTGTGTTAATTGCTGAAGAAAGTTTACACCAATTATCTCCTGGAATATGTTGGAAATTCTGATTTTACTGATAAAGTATTCTGATGTTGATATTTGTTATTAAACTAATGTGACATAAATTTTCAAAGCACAGTTGTCAGAGACCTAATATCAAAATATGTACCCCTTACAGTTTTTGTAATAGTTCATCTCCCTTGGATAGAGTCCGCTCAAAACTTCAGACTGTCATCAACCAAATAATCTGCTTGATTCTATCTTTTACATGATACCAAATTTGTTTCCTTTCCAAAAAGCAACAAATTAGATTGATTTTGTACTGATTATGAATACGTTAAGATGTTCTTCTTCTTCTTCTGCAGCGTTTTGCTTCTGCCTTAGTGGAGCTCGATGGTGTGCTTTATGTTGCTGGTGGATATGACGGAAGGAATTATTTAAAGTACGTGATTTATTTTCTGCCCTGTACCAAGATGATTTACGTTTAGGAAGAATAATCACCTGAAGTATCAAAACCTTCTTTACCAAGTACTAAAAAGCTTACAAGGGTCACATTAATTTTGTCATGTACGGTTATTTCAAAACTAATAACAATAGCAAACATGACTGATAAAAAATTGATGCTCCATAATATTCCAACTATTTTGTATTTTTATCATGGCTATAACTGTTAGACTTGGCTCATTTGTACACTTTATAGTCTCCATTTTTATGGAATCCATTGTTTAGGTGAATTTGTGTGTATATGTTCTCACGCCTATCGTGCTCCTATATATACTCCTTCCTTTTACTTCAGGAATTTAATTTTATAAATCAACCCAATGCTTTAGAACACATAGGAAGCACATATCACAATTTGCATGGCTTGCTCCGTGGACAGCGACGCCACATCACTGCCTACGTCTCCACGAGTCATGTGCCTTTAAGCATTCTATTGAGCTTGTCTTTGGCATCAGAAATAATTTATGCTAGTTTTCTAAGTTTTCCTTTAAACATGTGATGGGAAAAGAAAACATTTGGTTAAAGGACTTCCAATCTGGGACGAAAAGAAAAGTGGGCTGTCTTCTGTTTTTAATTTTAGTACTCAAATTCAAGTTGGAGGAGTGAGAAGAAATTCATAAAACAAATAGTTAAGACAAATGTTGCCTTTGATATGTGAGTTGGAAGGCAATCTTATGCTCACTTAAATGGAGAAGAATGATGTTATTCGAAGGATACATATACTAATAGATTATACTTAAACAAAACAGAAAATAAAACAGAAAAGGTGTACTAATAGATTATACTTAAACAAAACAGAAAATGAAAAACAATTGCTACAACGAGAAAAGGTGTGAAACAATAGCCATAGCTTCTCCCTGTGTTTTAACTAATTTGTAATCGTAAAGTATCTGATACATGAATGATGTCATTTTGGGGGAATATGTCCCTCGGCTTTAACCCAACTCTTGTGGTATGGCAGATCAGCTGAACGGTTTGATCCTAGGGAAGCTTCCTGGTCCAAGCTTCAAGGTATGAATACAAGCAGGGGAAGCCATGCCTTGACTGTTCTTAAAGGAAAAATGTAAGTTCATGTTGTTTTCCTTTACAAATGGGACCAGCCAAAATTTTATGACCGTCCTATTGGATAAATAAAGCCCTTGATTTTTTTCCCTTAGTATCAAGAGGCTACATAATCATGCAAAGATTAGGATATCTACAGTTGCCCATAATGTATATTGTACTCTTATTTTTGAAATGTTATTCTTAGTTTTGAACTCATGATGCACTTCGTAAATATTTAGAAATTAGAATCATTAACGTATATATTGATCAGAGATGATTGTTAACATATCTTGCACATTCTCCTTAGTGGAGTTTGTTTGATAATCTACAATGCAATCATACATTACTCATGGAAATACATGTGGTCAGCTGGAATTGCAAGACCATACTTTTATGTGTTTGTCTTTCGGATCTCCAGTCTTTGAGACATGATAGGGCTCTATGTGATGAACACTTTCTAATGCAGATACGCTTTGGGTGGTTATGATGGAAATAAATATGTTCCTAGTGTTGAGGTTTTCGATCCTTGTATGGGTACATGGCTGGCAGGTGAGGAAATGAAGCAGTCTAGAGGATATTTTGCTGCACCAATCGTAGGAGAGGCAATTTATGCCATTGGAGGGCAAAATGCAGACAATGACATTGTGGAATCGGTATATAACCATCACGAATTTTCATTCACTATATGTACATCTAATATTTTGAGCTATTCTGATTACGAAACTTATTAATGTCATGACTTATGACAGGTTGAGACCTACAGGTTAGGCCATGGTTGGTCTGCAACAAATTTGAAGGGAATTGGGAAAAAGTGTTTCTTCTCTGCTGTGGTTTATTGAGCTGTACTTGCAGATGGTTCTCCCAATCTTTTTGCTTTATCTATGCACCAATAAACTGATATTGTATTTCATTTGCTTTCGATATTGGAAAATTACCATTGTAATGGTAATAGTTTTGCTCATATTAATGATATTATATTATCATGTATGTTTAGATGAATTGGCTATGGTTGCTATTTTTTGTTTCTAAATGAAATTGCTCTTGTATTCAATTATTAATGACGCATTGATCATTCTAGGCTTCTACTTTACACTTTCCAACATTTACCCAAAACCTTATCTGAATTCCCAAAACCTTATCTGAATTTGGGGTGGACTTTTGCAATTTTGCAGTCTAATTCACATTTATTGGCCGGTCTCCATTTGAGATGGTGATCGAATTGGACTCTTAACGCCACCATCATTGTGTGTAATGCCTGATCATTGTGGATATAATAAATGTGATTGTTAAACACAACCAGCCAATAACCATTCCAACAAGAAGTCAAGAAACTTTGATATGTTGTAATTTGTAAATGACATCTTGTACTCCCACTACCATTAGTGCCGGGCATTACCATAGTTCTAAGTAATATACACATACAGATAACACTTATGTTTCTAGGAAAAAAAAAATTCTATATATCATTGTCAATTTTTAAACTTGTAAACCTCTACATATAAAAAGTCTATGACTAAAGTTAACTCCCACCCACAGCTGCTTTTGCTGTCATAGACCTTCCAACATTAATGTTCTTCCATGGTCTTCTTCACTCATACTCCACCTTTCACCTATTTTGCCACCTGTTACTATGTTGAGTTACAACAACATCATGCAATGCAACAAGTCAAGCTCACATGTATGTTTCGCTCATATCATATGCATTCATTTACATTAAATACACACAAGTACTTGACTTATGGACTTGTGGTATTCTCTATAATGTTCTTTCTTTGATTCTTTCTTTCTTGAAGATGTGCACTCTTCCTTCCATCAGTAGCCACAATGTTTGAATTCTCTTTAGCTCTTAAAGTCCACCATCACTTTCTCCAATTTCTGGCAAGTAATTCTCTGTTGAGAAATTCTTGTATCTCCAATGCTGAAAATAATATTAACAATCATTAACAAGTGTACCAAATGAGGTTCATACCCACAAGGCCATAACTATAGTTGAACATATAATCTATAGTTGAAAATATTAGTGATATTTGCAAATATATTTGTTTTTCTAAAAACCAGATATCAAAATATTCCACAAATAACATTTTTTTAAACAATCAGATATCCACATAAATTCGACATTTTCAACTCTGCCCAAAACTAGCGAAACAAAAAAGTACCTTTGTGGTAAGGATGAAGCAGTGGATGATGGTGTTAACATTTGAGCAAACTTAACAGCATCATCAGGATGATTGATGATGTTGTTAAAGCAAAGATAACGTCCATACGTAGAAACATCTTCAAATATACATATGTGAGCTTCCACTAGATATTCAAGATCAACTGTTACTAATACACCATTTTGGTACATCTCAGCCGCCCCTTTTAAACATGGGTTCTTGATTGAAAGATCCGGACCCACTAATACACCAGAGTTAATTGATACCATTTGAACTCCTCTGTCCATTGCTAAGGCCCACGCTGTCTTCTCTGCTAGTGTTTTGGCTAGTGCATGCCATAGCTGTAATCACAAGTTCACAACTTGCTCAATATTTTGTCATTTTCAGGATTTTTTTTTTGCAAATGGACAAATAATAACTTTTTTTCATGAATAACTTGCCGACATGTATATTTCAATAAACGATTTAAAA
>JABWDY010002611.1:0-13822 GCA_013358455.1 Thalictrum thalictroides | reverse complement strand
AAAAAAAAAACATACATTGTTAGTGAATTGATATTGACTATTTTGTTAGGCAGCCCTTATTGATATTGATTGAACATGGGTACTGAACCATTATTATACATCAAGAACCTAATTGCTGAAAAGCTAATAAAAGAAATAACAATTGAGTAGGCAAGGGAGTTCATATTATCGAGCTCTAAAACTAAAAGGATATATATCTGATATATGTCATCTTCACACACTAGTAATAATGTTGAAAGTATCTTGTACGTGCTATTAATAATGTCCGCAGTAAGATCTTATATGTTCACCTTATTTCTAATTTTGACATCAGGCTTCTTAGAGAAGTCAGTAAACTCTTCATGATATCATAGCTAAACAGTTTGGGTAGTTGGCGTGCACCTCCCCTTTGCAAGTATTGCAAGTTCTAAGTGACTGAGTCTTGATCGGCAAATCCAGATATTGGGTGTTGGTTTCAGGAAACATTCACTGTCACTCTGTCAGGACTCAGGAGTACTTGTATTATAGTTGTATATGATGTTGAGTAAATGAGCTGATCCAAAATGTTATTTTTCTCATTTAGATTAGAGGCAGATTAAACAAAACCAGCCCAACCCAGCTCGAATAGTCCATTACCTTGTTGGCAGTTGTAGCTTGGCCTGGCCCAACATATAACACTATACCAAATATGTGGACCAAATATATGGCACAACAAAACCAACAAAGCAGTTGGGTTTGGGCCTTCTTAAAATATGATGGCATCACTTTTCAGGAAACAGACGTCATACATCCAAAGGCATGGAGATTTCATTGGAGATATGTTGAATTGTACGATCGAGCTAGTGAAGATGCTCAACTGGCCAACTAACTGTAAAAGTCTATAAGCACCACAAACTAGCTAGAGTTTACCAATATTGATAGAATTGGAATGGAAGACAGCTATGTGATTTCTAAATGCTATCCAATCCATAATCCCACTACTTGCACTCTTTCATGCATCTTCAATTCATCAGTGAACAAGCTAAGCCTCTGTCTTTGGGACCCCTATTTGCCTATTCAATCAGACTGCAGACTGCAGACTGCATGCACCATTAACATAACAAATCTCTCTTCCCTCTCTCAAAACATCTGTTCATGTGTTAACAGTAAACAGATTGTTTATTTGCATGATTACCATTCATGTCAGTTGGCCATACAAGCATATGGGCCAAGTTTTAGGTGCAAAGAAAATTATACTAAAAATTGAATAAAGAATGTGGCAGCCACAAGTCCACAACAGTACTAGACACACTTTAATTTCCTTACTTGTATATAATATTTAAATCCTCCGATCCCCCCATTATCATATATACACTACACACACTTTCCTCAAGTTCCTCATCAATATGGCCTCCCTTCTTCTTTTCATTCTTTCTCTGTCAACTCTTATTTCATTGAGTTCTCAAGGAGAAAGAGAATATCAAAAATGGTTATCATGGAACGTCGAAAATTATAAGACAAAAGTCATATTTGAAGCACAAGCAGTAGCTACTGGCAGAAACGATTTTGACGCGAAGCTGAAGAAGGCTGAGTTGCATAAAGTGAGAATAAGTGTTAGTCCTGATGGAAGTAGTGATTTTAAAACTATTCAAGAAGCTATTAATTCTATTCCCTTAAATAACACAACAAGGGTGATATTACAAATTCAACCAGGGGTTTATAGGTACTTCCTACTTGTATATATTTCTTTTCCTTCTTGCTCAGCTCTTAAAACTTAAACTAATGAAATTATGGCCTAATATTTGAACTCAAATTCTGCATTATGCATTATTAACACGGTTTTTGGATCAATTTATGACATTGTTTTAGTTTCATATATATGACATTTGGAATAATAATCGCGCTTGTATGACATTTAATTTACAAGGTTTTTTGTTTTATTTTTCTCGTAGTAGCTTAGGCAGTGGCTAATTGGTTGTACAAATAAAATTTGCAGAGAGAAAATTGTGATACCCAGGTCCTTGCATTTTATCACATTTTTAGGAGACTCCAATGACCCTCCAACCATAACAGGGAACGATACAGCGTCATCTGTTTCCCAAAAAGATGGGATGCCATTGAAGACCTTTCAAAGTGCAACAGTTGCAGTCAATGCCAATTATTTTGTAGCCATCAACATAAAATTTGAGGTATATATATACGTCTTTCAGTCCATAGTTGATATATAGTTCTATTTAATTTGTGTATGTGTTATACTGTATATTTTTCTGAGGAGCAAACACCTTTAGATATGGCAACTTAATTAAACATAGAGATTCCAAGAGAGTACTATTACAACATTCCAAAAAACCAGAAGGAAATAATACTGTCTTATTCACTGTCTAAAGAACATCAACTTCACGGGTTCTCTCACTATATCTGCAACTTGCATTGCATGCTCTAATGGTGCAGAATACATCAGCTCCACATGATATTAATAACTTGGATCTTTCTTGGTGTTTAATGGTGCAGAATACAGCTCCACATGATATTGGATCAGTTGGAGAACAAGCAGTCGCACTTCGTATTTCAGGGAACAAAGCAGCATTTTACAATTGCAGTTTTTATGGTAGTCAAGACACTCTTTATGATCATAAAGGTCTTCATTACTTCAACAATTGCTTCATTCAAGGCTCTGTGGATTTCATCTTTGGTTATGGAAGATCCTTATATGAGGTTAGGTGCCTCTCTGCAAAGTTTTTAGCATGGCAAGGGTTGTTGGGCTTTTCTTGTGTCTTTTTTACAAGCCCAAAGTTTAACTGGGCTTCAGTTGTGCCAAAATGTCCAACGACTTACGTTGGCCCAAAATTTAAAGGCCTTAATTATTTTGAGTTTAATTGTTGTTCTGCTTGATTTTGCAGAATTGTTATTTGAACTCCATAGCAAAGAAGGTGGCATCACTGACAGCTCAAAAGAGAAACAATGCATCATTATCAAGTGGGTTCTCTTTCAAAAATAGTGTGATCACAGGTAGTGGGCAAGTGTACCTTGGAAGAGCATGGGGTGATCAATCTAGAGTTGTCTTCTCCTACACCTACATGGACAAAATTGTTCTACCACAAGGTTGGAGCAATTGGGGTGATCAGAAACGTCAAGAGTAAGTCCCCAAACCGCAGTGCAGTAGATAATTCAATGAAATGAAAGTTACTAATAGTTGTAATGATGTTATCAAGGAGTGTATACTATGGAGAGTACAAATGCAGCGGACCTGGTGCTAATCAAGAAAGGCGAGTGCCTTGGGCTCGAATGCTAACTGACAATGAGGCTGAGCCATTCACTGGAACACATTATGTAGATGGGAACTCTTGGCTTCTGAACCCTTTAAGCCTGTAATATGTAGTACTTGTAACGCCCCTGATTTCTAATTCCAATCTGTGAAACTAAGACTCTAAGACTGGACACCAGAGACTAATTAAAAACATCGATCACTATTAATTCTAAGCTCTCTATGTGAAATAGCATTTCGAAAGTGATTTCTCTTCAACAGAAGACTAATTACACACGCAACATAAGCCAAATTAAGTCTACAACTTTCAACACACCATGTAAGACGTTATTAAGAGAAAATAACTTCTCATCTATGGAGTAAACTTCTCATCATGTTTCAAAATCCATATTCTTATTGTGACAACTACTGACAAAGACATCTTAATTTGGGAGGTTGGGCCCAGTAGTCTGCTGGTCAAGACTTGGGAGGTTGGGCCCAAGGTCTTGGGATCGAGTCCCACTTTCATGGGTTTAGGTGAAATAATTCTATCAATCAAAAACAGAAAAAAAAAAAGACATCTTAATATAGGATATAGATAGACTTGCCTTGTCACCAAACATTTTGCTAATAATACCTCTTTATCCAGAATCCCCAATCATATAAACTTTCCCTTTATGCATTCAACCTTATCTTAATCCTGAAAAAAATGTACTACATAATACCTTAATTCATCATCAATATACTAAGCTTAGATAGTTTGTTCTCATACATAGATAGTAATTGAATCTACACCGTTAGATTAACAGATTGCACTATTAATACAAAAAAAATCTCTCCGGGATTTGTGCTATTTTAGATAACTTAAATAACTGAACAAAACAGAAACCGTGTACACTTCAACCATCATTTAACGAACACGTTATCTTTATCTTACAATTTGAGGGTAATTCCGTCATAACAACCTCAATTTTTAACGTCTGACAACCGCACCGACCGTTATCTTTCAACCACGTGTTATTCAATTTTCTTATTTTTCTTCTCTTTCTTCGAATCTTCTTACCTCATCGCTTATATAAACAAAAGGAAGGAAAAGGGTGGTCTTCTTCTTCTTCAAATTCAAACAAACAACCAACCAACCTTTTATTTCTAAATCTCTTTTCGATTCGTTTAAACCAACCGTAAGATTTACTTCAATCAACCTAGATTTCTGTAATTTACACGATATACAAAAACTTCTATCTTTTTTTTTTCTCTGTTTATCCGTTGTTTTTTTTATAAATTAAACAGAGAATTTATACTTAGATTTGAAAATTTGAATTTGAATTTGGTATGAATTCAAGTGTTTCAATGGGAATTTCAAGTTTGAAACAACCTTGTTGTAGAATGTTATTGATTTCTTCTAGAACATCTTCATTGTTTCGATTCTCGTCGTTTCCCAAATGTTATCATTCTATGATCACAATCAATAAGTTGTCGCCTTCTTTGGCATCTCATGGATCTAATTTAGTTAAAGAAAGTCGAATTTTAGGGTTTAAACGTGTTATTGATTCACCTTTTCGATCGAAATGGGGACAAATTAGGGTTTTATCAGGTTCTGGTTGTTGTTGTAATAATAATAATAGAGGGAAATCTGTGATATCAAATGTTGCTTCGAATGTTCGACATCATTCAACTGGTGTTGAAGGTCATGCGAAAGAGAAAGGGTTTGAGAGGATTTATGTTCAAGGTGGAATTAATATTAAGCCTTTATTGGTAGATGTAGTAAACAATGAAGAAAAACAGGAAGATGAGTTTAGAGTAGAGGTTAATAGTTCTAATGTGAATGTAGATAATGATGAAAAAGGTTTGAATGAAGCCGAGGATGTTACTGTTCCTAAAAGGGAGTTGTCAAGGATTGAAAAGGAGGCTTGGAAGTTGTTGGAGGAATCCGTTGTGAATTATTGTGGGGCTCCGGTGGGGACCGTTGCTGCTAATGATCCTGCTGATAAGCTGCCGTTGAATTATGATCAGGTTTTTATTCGTGATTTTGTACCATCAGCACTTGCATTCTTACTTAAAGGAGAGGGAGAGATTGTCAGGAACTTTCTGCTTCATACTTTGCAGTTGCAGGTAATTTGCATTGCTTTTATTTTTCCTTTGAAAACTGGATGTAATGATATGTTTATTGTCTGTTCATATATTCATTTAGCATTTGAGTTGTCCCCTGGAAGTTCTCTGTTAATGTCATACATTAATGTTAAAGGATTTGTCCCACTTCAAAGTTCAAATGTTAACTACATGGCCACTGTGATGTTTTTTGTTAATACTATATGGGTAATAATTTATGAGTAAAATTAAAAAATGTTGGGAAAATTAAAACAGGTAAATGTCGTCTTTGATTTTTCGTAAGTATGTCGCACACTACAAAAATATTACTTTACTTTCAAAAGTAATCTTTTCCACTATAGTCTATAGATCATATAAGTATAACTCTTGACAGTACCTATCTGATTGTAAAATTTATTAACATCATCGACTCATCATGTTATAAGTCAATTCTAGAAATGGAAAGAACCAAAGAAAATTTAAGCTACATCCTTGTACCAATTCATATTTGACAAATTAAGGTACTATTGATAGTTACATATTCGGTTTGGAAAGTTTTTGTTCAATTTTGCTTTTGTATGTGATGTGAGGACGCCTATGGATGAACATTTGCTCTGGTTTGTTAAATTTAAAATATGGTAAAGTTTGTTTTCATTTGGCGTTTTGAAAGTAGATATGCTTATTTTTGTATGGTTTTTAAACTTTTACCTTGTTGATTATTTTTGAATTAATTAACTTTTGGTTGCAGAGTTGGGAGAAAACTGTGGACTGCTATAGTCCTGGGCAAGGATTGATGCCCGCAAGTTTTAAAGTTAGAACGGTACCTCTTGATGGAAGTGGCGGAGCAACTGAAGAAGTTCTGGATCCAGATTTTGGTGAGTCGGCAATTGGTCGTGTTGCTCCTGTTGATTCTGGTAAGAATCTTCTTTTTTTGCTTTTATATATTTGAAGGTTAGAACTGATAGGCTGATAGCTGCGTAGAAAGCTGTGTGTAAAAAGCGAGTCACTATATTCTTTTATCTTCTGATACTTGTGGAAGAATAATTACCTTTTGTGCAATATAACTTCACTGCCAATATTAATTTCACTTTTTGATTTTAAAGGTCTAAAGTCAATGTTCATCTAATAGTGATCTTATCAACTTTCCCTCTAATATGAATCTTTGGTAAGTCTATGGTTACTTTCCATCCATAAGGTTTTAAATGGAAAGATTATACACTCTTTTTGGAGTTAATGGCAAACACGTGCATGATGTGCTTGTTGCACGTAGGTCCGAATATAATATTTCAATCGAATTACCTAAATTCTGTATTGTTTTGTTGAAAATATTTCACTACAGTCCCTCAATTCAGTTTTGTTTTCAAATAATAAAATATGCCATTTCCCTTGAAAATCTAAACTTTAGTAAACTCCAATTTAAGTGAATCTCTTGTCTTAAGTGAAGGTGAGGTACTTTTTTTGACTTTTGAAAGAGCGAAAAGATGGTGCATGTACATTTCAAGAAGAGAGTATGGTAATGATTCTTATGTAACTGCTACATTTTATTGAACTTGAGGAAGAACAGTTGATTTTTACAAAACATCTGGGTTAAAATATGGGGATTAGGAAAAACTGATGAGCAATGTAATAATTACTCATTAGGGGCATTGAGTTTATAATTGTACAGATTCACCATCATGCTTCCTTATGTATATTATCAAATTAATATCTTCTATAGCTTCACAAGTCATGGACTTCACATTCATTCATATGAAGAGAACACTTGTTAGTAACTTTTTATATAAAACTGGCTGTATAATCCTCGAAGCACACTTCTTGCTGGTTGCTCGACGACCTTTCTAAAGAAACCTTTTTAATAAGGTATCACCACATAAATGATCTGCTGATGATCTCATCCTGTGATCAAATTCCTGGAATGAAGCAAATCATTGAGCTAAAGAAGGTGAACTTCCAAGGAGTTGTCAAACCTTGGCTATCGTTTTCTTGTAATCTCTATAAAAGCACATGGATCACATTGTATTGTGGAGGCATGCTCAGCAGCATAGTTTTCTTTGAAATACATTAGAGATATGAGCCATAACATATGCAAAGATACAAATTCGAAACTCAGAAAAGTAATATAAGATTATGCTATATTTTCAACATAAATGTCTATATCATTATTGTTGTGGTGATTTTCTTTTACATGTATATTTACCAGTAGCAATACTGTAAATGTATTTGGTTGGAAGTGTGCTCTTGACAGTTGGCACTTTTATTGGAAGCCATCAAATACTTTCTTTTGTCCACTTTTTCCTTAGTAGTGCTTTTCTCTTCTTCAGAATGTCGTAGTCGTTTGTTAAGTTTAGGTTTTTTCTTTTTCTAAAGTCTCGCGGGTGATGCTTACAACTTTAAAAGCTTTATACTTTCTATGATAAAATGAAGTTTCTGACCCAAGGATAAACTACTTGGAAGTTTTTCACAATAAGTGGAAATGAGGTGTAATGATATATCCTGTTCCTTGAAAGTGTGATTTTGACAGTGGTGATTTATCTGATTGATGCTTTGTTTGTGAGTGTATCTGATTGCTGCTTAGTTTGTGAGTGACTGTTATAGATTTCCGCCTCGTACTTCATTAGAGTTTTTATCAAGGATACAAATGGTAGTAATGTCTAATTCATTTATGTATTTTTTTCACTATTTTGATAGGTTTATGGTGGATAATTCTTTTGAGAGCTTATGGAAAGATTACTGGTGACTATGCCTTGCAAGAGAGAGTAGATATTCAGACAGGCATCAAGTTGATCTTGAACTTATGTTTAACTGATGGATTTGACATGTTCCCTTCTCTACTAGTTACTGATGGTTCTTGTATGATTGATCGGAGAATGGGTATCCATGGCCATCCCCTTGAAATCCAAGTGAGTTGTGTCTATTATCTGTAATTTGGGTTCCATTTGTGTTTGTGAATTTGATTTGTTGGTAGCTTATTAACAACATAATTCGCTCCCTTAAAAGAGTTAGTACCATGTAGATAACTTCAAAATTTTTAATTATGTCGGCCACGTTGCATGCGTTTATTTGGAATTTTGGGTATTGTCCAATGTCCTTGCCAAGGGTCTCCTCTTCAGCTAGGCTGTAAATGATATGTGGTCTTTTTGTTATTCTTCATTGTTGTTCATGTAGCTAGCAAGAGATAATATTACTTTTGGAGTCCATCCAAAGTCTAAACATGTATTTGAAAGATAATTATCAGAATTTCAAAATAAGCTATAGCTATTGGCTTTAGTAAACCTGTACTGCTCAGAGGCCAATAATATCACAGGTCTTTGAGCTCTTTGGTATCATCAAGGTATAAGTCGATGTCTCTTTTAGTTTTGACGTTTAACTTTTGTTTCTTCTCTTTCTTCTATTTTTTTTTGTATTAGATGTGCCAGAGTTTGTGTTTAGGGTGTGTCCTTTTGATGTTACATGCTTTAGATTCTTTGCGGGAAATGAGAACAGTTAAAAAATTTCGGAATTGACACTGATTACCTGGTTTGTGCACTTTTGCTTGTTCAAAGGAATATGTGCTTGCACTCTTGGCTGTTAAAGTTGTTTGGTAGGTTCTTTAGCCTGCTTCTAGACTGGTACATCGCAAGATATGGTAGAAAGGGTCTCATAACTCACAATTTTGGCCAAGTTGATATTTTGGCGATCAAACGCTTTTTTGTTAGTGTAAATTCATATTAAACTAGAGGAACAAAAAGTATCAATTGGTGCGAACAATTTCAAATTACTAATTAGTTGAGTGAGATTGACAAATTTATGTTTATAATTTATCTACAAACTTACAATAGTCAGTTTCAGGTGTAAAGAATGTGACTAGAAGGGTAAAGAATGTGACTACAAACTTACAATAGTCGAATTTTTTTTACGTCACCTTAAAAAAGATCTCATTTAGGTGTAAAGAATGTGACTAATTTAAGTGCAAACTTCTTTAACTTTGTTCTTGTAGTTTTGTGTTACTTATGATTTACTATTATAGAGATCTCTATTACTTTAGTAACTTTCCTGTACTTGTAGTTCTCAACTTTTGGGAGCAATTTTGTTTTTTCTTCATTTCCATCAGTGTTATCATATAGCTGATGAAGTTTATATTGCAGGCCTTGTTTTATTCAGCTTTACGAAGTTCTCGTGAGATGCTCATGGTGGATGATGGATCTAAGAATTTGGTGAGGGCCATAAATAATAGACTCAGTGCATTATCATTTCACATCAGAGAGTATTATTGGGTGGATATGAAGAAGATCAATGAGATATACCGCTACAAAACCGAGGAATACTCCACGAATGCTATTAACAAGTTTAACATTTATCCTGAACAAATTCCAAGTTGGCTTGTGGACTGGGTTCCTGATAGGGGTGGCTATCTCATTGGCAATCTGCAGCCTGCTCATATGGATTTTAGGTTCTTCACACTTGGAAATCTTTGGTCCATTGTTTCATCCTTGGGTACTCCAAGGCAGAATCAGGGTATATTGAATTTGGTGGAGGACAAATGGGATGATCTTATGGGGCAAATGCCACTTAAGATATGTTATCCTGCTTTAGAGTATGAGGAATGGCGTATAATCACTGGAAGTGATCCCAAGAATACGTAAGTTTCTGTGCCAAGTACATAATTTTTCAAATTGCACTCCTCTATTCTCATTTCATTTGTAGATTGGGGAACATGTAAAGAAAAAGACATAAGATTTGTATTTTAAGGCCTATAATTTGTTAAATATAGCAAACAAAGTAAATTCGCTGACTCACTTCTCTTGATTGTTTCAGCCCTTGGTCTTATCATAATGGTGGATCCTGGCCAACACTTTTATGGCAGGTATGTGGAATCAATATGCTAGTGCTTAATTTTTAAGAAGACAAGAAGAGTTACATTTTCTGGTACTCAAATTGTGTATATGTGTGGTCCAATTAAATAGTCAGAAGCCCCAAACAAGCCTCATTGAACGATTCCTCACCCTTCGATAAAATCACATTCATTTGGACATAGAATATATGAAACTATTATAATTGGCTAGTGAGTGGAAAAATCATCCTTATATATCGTTATTTGTCACCTTTCACAGTACAATGAAGCAAACTTGTGTTTCTTTTTGGGACTTCAAGTATGCACAAATGGATGGATATTGTTTGTTTTTCTTTTAGATCTAGAATGTTTTAATCTGATTTCACTTCTCATGGTATTTCAGTTTACTTTGGCATGCATTAAAATGGGGAGGTCAGAATTAGCTGAAAAGGCAGTTACTTTAGCTGAAAAGAGGCTCGCTATGGATAAGTGGCCTGAATATTATGATACCAGACATGGCAGGTTTATTGGTAAGCAGTCACGGCTTCATCAGACTTGGACAATTGCTGGGTACCTGACTTCGAAAATGCTATTGGAAAAACCAGAGCTGGCATCTTTATTGAGCTGGGATGAAGACCTTGATCTTCTTGAGACTTGTATCTGTGCACTAAGCAAAACTTCTCGAGCAAAATGTTCACGTGGTGCTGCCAAGTCTCAGATTCTTGTGTGATGAGCTTGGTCACTATACTGGGTCTCTGCACCTTCATACTGTATATAGTAGACTATGGAAAAACTAAAGTAAGAAAAGATTCCCAGACCGGAACATGTGATAAGGGTGATTATCTTCAAACATCAATGAAGATTTTTGACCTTTCAAGTGAAAAGTTAGTCACATTTAGGTTTTAGAACAAATACCTGACTCCAGAGGTGAGACTTATTTTCACAACACGATGTTGTACATTGTTTGATTGTTTGTCTCCATTGTCACAAATAAAAGATAAAGATGATAGCTAACTGTTCTTATTTTATGTTGTAACAGTTGAGCTTTGTTAATACATTATTACATTAATGATAATGACAGTTCTATATATTCATTGTACTTCTTCCTCTTATCCCACAGCTTTCTATGTTAACGATTTTGATTGATGGGCTGGTAGTGTAGTTTTAAATAATTCTATGATCATGCTCCCCAGATGGAATGATGAATGAATCTAGGGTAGTGTTGAAGTCGAAGATTTGCTCTATTTTTAGCACCATGTATAAGTTAAAGAAGTTTACGAAACCAGGTTCAGTCTGATGTTGAAACTGACTTCGCATCAGACATGTTGACTGCTGAGGCACTTTGGAAGCCCAATAGATGAAAAATCTCGTGCTGTGCAGCTGCAGCTGAAACTGTCGGGTCTAGTTGTGTAGTGTGTATCATAGTTCAAAATCTTGAATTTTCTCCGAATATTCGAATCCTAAAATAACGGATTATGTCGAGATTTCGATACTGAAAAAAAAAAAAGTGGTATCCGTGAAATTTGGGATATCTGATTCCTAAAAAATCAGATATATTCGTCGAATATCCATGGATAATTTGAACCATGGTGTGTATACTACGAAGTTCTCTTTCTCTGGTTTTTTGTATATCAAAATATTTGTGTATTATGAACAACACCGCAGAATATCCCATATTGTTTCTTTGTGTACTCTGTCTGCAGGTCCTGTTTGGCGCAGACGTCCTGTGTTCCACACACAGTTCAGGGTGCTGCATGCAATCCTTTTCAGTAGAAATACTTGTCCTCCATTATTTTGATGAAAAAAGACACAAATAGCAGAGTAGGGGCAGTTAAGAAATTAAGATTTGTCAAGAGTTACACTGAATAAACTCTATCATATGTTCTATCCAGGTTTGGTAAGTGGACAGTCAAGTCAACTATGGTTTCCCTTGCAATCTGTCAAATGGGTCCTGGGTCTATCATAAGGATGGTGAGTACCATTCTCATGTTCTGTCAAAAATCTGTAAATTCTAATTGCAGTAGTTTGATAATTGTGTGTTTCTCTATTTAGACATGTTTAACATAATGTAATCAAAACAATGAAACCTAAAGTACTTAATTACTTTGAAAGATGATCACTAAACCCTCTTCTTTGAGGAATTAGCTGAAAACAACAAAAAGGTAACCTCTTAATAATGTTTTCCTTACCTAACACTTTGAAAGTTATATATAATAGTCTATGGTTGTTAAGAAGCTGAACTTTTGAAGACATGTTTACTAATTAAGAAGCTGTCTGATTTGTTTTGCAGACACCACTAGTTAGGTCGGCAGGTCGCGGTGGATGTGAATGGTTACACATGAACAATCACACACATTTTAGATTTTAACATTGCACCATGCTTCCTACACTTGCTTCCATTTGGCAGAGACACAATCAAATTCAAAGTAGGTTGGAACTTGGAAATGATAATATTTTGCATCTTTTATAGGTGATATAATTCAACATGAAAAGTAAGCTTATGGTATAACTGATATTGGTACAATGAACAGCTGTATACTTGAATAAGATTTCAGACCTACTGGTGACATTTATTGTATTGGTTAGATTCATAAGTGAAACTTCTTTTCATCCCATCACTTAACATATTTACAAGCATAGGTGAAAATATCTGACAAATATATCCGATTTTTTAAGAAATTAGATACACCAATATTCCATAAAATTCGTTTCTAGTGTCAAAATTTTGAATTTATCCGTTTTTTGGAATGGAAAATCGGATATTCGAATTTATTTGACATTTTCAACTATAGTTGGTCTTGTGTGCGAAACGCTTCAGTAGTACATCATGAAAATTTCGGTCATATTATGCATATGTGAACTAAAATTAAAGAGAAAACTTGCTACCTGTTGGGCCTTACAAAACTTGCTGCTTTTGTAAGATCACAAAACTTTTGTAACAGGTTACCAAGTAGTATTGAAAAGTAAAAAAACTAATGTGTGGACTACATTCACTGTCGCACAGTGAATGTACCAAAGCGTTTCGCACAGAAGAATTTGCATTTCAACTATGTTTAAAGACTATATATAAGAAAAGGCATTAGTTCCTCTAAAAGAATTATATTGATGTAATCAAAATAATACAGTTGAAGTAACTGTTACATACTGATGAGACAAACTAAATCATTTTACATATATATACTCCTAATCCTAAAACCTTTCCTGCAGCTAAACATAGACAAAACATATTCTTATAAACCACCCACAAATCTTGAAGCCACCTTAATTAAACATCCTTACAAGAAAAATGGGGATGAACATCAATCTAAATCCTCTCTTAGGCTGCAACAAAATCCTGATGGTGATCATCATCCTCATTGTGTATTCTGAAGAGATCAAGTCGACTATCTCCTAGACGTAGAGAATACGTAGTTTTCTTGTATTCACCCCAAGTAAATGGTCTATAAAGACATGGATTTTGGGGTGTAATCAGTTCTGGAAGAGGAGAAATCCATGCATGCAAGGGTGGAGCTCCAAAGTAGACCATTGACATTCTTGACTTGTATGAATTCACTAATACTCTGTGTCTTGCACTTATGAATCTCCCATTTGTCAAAGCCTAAGATGCCGAAATTTAAATAAAAATTAAAATTAGCACAAATATATACACTATATTAAAAAAAACAAAAAAACATATTTCTTATTTTCAATAAATTTATATCCTAGGCCCTACTTCAATGTAT
>JABWDY010002579.1:12872-29002 GCA_013358455.1 Thalictrum thalictroides | reverse complement strand
AAAAAAAAAAAAATTAGTTAGTACGCATATGAAATTGATAATAAAGTTTAATATAAAAGAAGCTAGATTTATAAATATTATACATAAAACATGCATGGATCAGATGAATAAAGTTTTTAACAGAAACATCAAACAATCCTAATTTCTATAAACGTGTTCTACCAACCATAATTTTAATTTTAGCATAACTGAAACCTAGCTAGTAAGCTAGTACTCCTCATCATTTCCATCATCACTCTATATATAGTTCAAGAATCATACTGGGATTTCAATACAATCTAGCAGAAAAATATAATTCTGTATAACATATATACAGAATGGCTTCTATCATCTCATCAAATATTATTCAGAAAATTGGTTTATTTTTCTTTTTCGTGTTCTCATTTGCATGCGTAAAATATGTATCTTGTCAACCTGATCAAGTTTTCAATGTGAAGACTCTAGGTGCAAAAGCCGATGGGAAGACTGACGATGCCAAGGTTAATTAATTACCATCTTAAACAAATTAAGAAACAGATCGATCGATTCTTTCTATAATATAATTATAGTAAGTAATTAATAATCTCATCTTTATTTTACATAGGTGATTTTGAGAGCTTGGACACAAGCATGTGGAGCAACTGTGAAGAGTGCGGTTCTAATTCCTGCAGGGCAATACTTGGCTGCTGGTCCTGTAATAATGAAGGGTCCATGCAAGAACCGTGTCACGTTTCAGCTTGACGGAACTGTGAAAGCTCCTGCCGATTTGTCTAATCTGGATGACTGGATTGCCTTTAACTATGTCAATGGATTGACTGTCTTAGGAAAAGGCGCAATTGATGGCCAAGGAGATCTGGCTTGGTCTCAGAATCAATGCTTCAAGAAGTCAGAGGGTGGCAAATGCCAATTTCCCACAGTAAGTATTCTTACAACTTATTGTATTATTATAAAAGTGAGACTGAATATCTTTCACATATTGCAGAGGTTAGTTTTCCTGCAACCGCATCAATCCACCACAAAAAACCTTCTTTGTCTTGAGTCATTCCTCTCAAAAGGATGTCACTATGTCAGAAAGGAGAACTATTGTGGATTTATGAGGTTGCAGCGATCAAACTTTACAATGGTTGTATATATGCAGTTATTTAACGAACCACAACTGTTTTTTTGCAAACAGAACCTAAGGTTCAATTTTGTTACGGATGCAATGGTCAGTGATATATCTTCAATTGCAAGCAAGAAGGTCCACATCAACATCTTTGGATGCAAAAACATTAAAATCAATAATATTAAGATCTCAGCGCCTGCTACTGCTCCCAATACAGATGGTATCCACATTGCTGATTCGACCGGAATTGAGATTTCTCGTACAAATATTGCAACTGGTGATGATTGTGTCTCCATCATAACCGGAAGCACCAATGTAAGAATTACTGGTGTTTCTTGTGGACCAGGTCATGGTATTAGTATTGGTAGCATGGGCAAGTCTAAGAAGGAAGAAACTGTGACTGGAGTACTTGTAAAGACCTGCACTTTCACTGGTACAGACAATGGAGTTAGAATCAAAACATGGCGTGGTGGTTCAGCTGGTACAGCATCCAATCTCACATTTGACGACCTTATCATGAACAACGTCAAAAACCCAATAGTCATAGATCAAGAGTACTGCCCTTACGATGATTGCAATAAACAGGTACATGAGAATTCTTCAAGTATTTCATTACTTTGTTGAGATAGTTTATAGGGTACTGATGAAGTTAACAAAATGGTTGGTCTTTTATTAATTTTACAGGCTCCATCACGCATTAAGATTAGTAAGGTGGCATTTAGAAACATTCGAGGAACCTCTGCAACCAAGGAAGCTGTTACGCTCAAATGTGGCATGCCATGCGAAGGTGTTGAGCTTTCAGATATCAACTTGAAATACACTGGTAAAGATGGACCTGCAACATCAATATGTACTAATCTTAGACCCACTATCGCCAAGAATATATTCCCACCTACTTGTAAATTGTAATAGACCCACCAGTGCAAGCTAGCTAATTCTCTGTTAGCTAGTCTTGATAGTAAGTTTGTTACACGCGTCCACAAATAAAATTTGTTGTGACGATGTGTGAGAAAGATCAAGGATGTAATACTATTAGGATTGCAGGGATACTGTATTTTGGGTTTAGAGTAAGATACTAGAACTAGAACTAGATATTTGGACCTAATTAAGTAATAAAATTTGTTATTTTATTCAAATTTCTGTGATCTCTATAGCAGATTTTCGATTATGAATATCTGAAGCAAGAAAAAGCAAATGATGCACAATAATTCTTATATCTGTTGGCCTAAATTTCCTCGACACAACTTATATCATTCCTGGGACATAAATTTGTATAAGAGATAACTAGTCCTTAGCCCTGTTTGATGAATGGGTGAGGTTTTGAAACTTGTGATACCTCAAGTTTGGGTTTAGTCCTATATCATGTAAGAGTTGTAATTGTGGTATATAGAGTTTAACTATATTTCTATTATTGTCAGGCTTTTTAAGAAAAACGACGAACCCTGATCCAAAATCCTCTTCAATTTAATAATTCAGTCCCATATATATATGGTCTTGCATAGCTGCTCTGGAAACTGTTTTACAGTACGTACTCTAGAGGTTCTGCCAATAGATTCTTCACGGCAAGTTACTATACCAGAGAGAATGTGAGTAGTACCTAACTACCTACCAAAACAAAAAGATTAGCAATGGCACATCATATAAGTCACAGCAATACAGCATATAACCTTTTTCCAAAGCCACAAGAAGTTTTCAGTTTTAACAAAATTAGTTAACTGTTAGAATATGATCATCGATAAAGTTTTATAAAAGAAGATTTATTAGACAAGTATAAAACCCATGGATAAAGTTATTAAAAGAAAACATCCTAGTTTTATGAATGTGTTCTGGTAACCATAACTTAATTTTAGCATAACTGAAACCAAGTTAGACCTAGTACAGTAGTACTCCTCATGCTGCTCATTTCCATCACAAAATGTACTCTAGGTGCAAAAGGTGATGGAAAGACTGACGATGCCAAGGTTACCATTCTTAAACAAAGAAACAGATCGGTAATTACTATGTTTCTGAATCATCTCTCACGTACGTACGTAATACAGAGGTTAGATTACTGCAACCGCGCATCACTCCACCACAAGAAATTAACCTTCTTTGTTCTCTGTCATTCCTTTCAAATCCAAGGATGTCGAAAAGGAGAACACTGAGGTTGCAGAGATCCAACTTGACAACCCTTGTATGCACTTATTAAACAAACCACACCTATATTTTGGAAACAGAATCTCAATTTCAATTTTGTTACTGAATCAACCATCAATATTATTAAGATCTCAGCTCCTGCTACTGCCTTTCCACATTGCAGAATCGAGCGGACCAGGCCATCGTATTAGTATTGGTCGCATGGGCAAATCTACGAAGGAAGAAACTGTGACCGGGGTACTTGTAAAAAGCTGCACCTTCACTGGTACAGATAATGGAGTAAGAATTAAAACATGGTCTGCTGGTTCAGGTGGTACAGCATCCAATCTAACATTTGATGACCTTTTCATGGACAATGTAAAAAACCCAATAGACATAGATCAAGAGTACACTGATAAAGATAGACCTGCAAGGCTGCAACATCTATATGTACTAATCTTAAACCCGCTATCGCCACAAATATATTCCCACCTAATTGTAGTAAACCCAGTAGTGCAGGGGTGGATCTATGAATGGGCTGAACCGTCCTGTAGCTCGGGGTATGCCTTTATACAATTTTTTCCAGGCCAGCATGATAATATAAGTATAAGAACATTTTTTTGTGGCCATTCAAATTTCGGTGACATCTATATAATGGTTTTTCAATGATGCCTATAAATTTAAAGCAAGAAAAAGCAAATGATGCACAATAATTCTTATATCAAGTGGCACTAATTCCCTCTACATGGCCAGAGTAGGAAGGATCGATCTGAGTAGTACGTTGCCCTGAAACTGCCATTTTCTAAGCAAATTTTGGCAGTAGATACTCTCAAAATTTATACCTATAACTCAGTTTATCCTAGTACCAGTTGTTGTATTGTTCCTTTAGTTGCTCATATTCTAAATCCTATGCGTTGTGAAACCAGTTTCGCTAAAAGCTTGAACTTGTAGGGAGAGGCTTTCACAATGTATATCAACTGGATAAACTGGTAGGCACAAGCCTAACCAAGCATGGAGGTGTCCTTTGCCGCTCTCTCAACTAGGTAAAGGGCTGCACACACGGTTAGAACCATACCTAACCACTAACCAAACATGGGAGGTTGATCCACCAACACTATAATTTGCTATTTATCCAAGAAGCAATCAACTATTGTGTAATTAGGTAGACAAAGTTTTTTTCGTTTTCTCTACAATAATTCGAAGGGTTTTTCATATTCGTTACAGTTCAGTTTAGTAGAGTGGAAAACTGTTGTATCTTGGAAGACCAATCGTCCAGATACTGATTGCACCATAAAAACGACGTAATGGTCTAAAGGAAGTCTTGTGAATATTATCAAACTTAGCCATTGGGGGCATAATGGTCTAAAGGAATTAGAGTTACTATCCAGTATTCAGATGCCATTTAATCTCTTGATTAAAATCTGATTTTTGAACGGTCAGGATGGAGTGTTATGGTTCACACGAAAAGATTCGTGTGGAACAAACTCAAACTCTCCCAGAAGAGAGTGACTTTGTTCCACACGAATAGATTCGTGTGGAGCATAACACTCCATCCTGACCCTCCCCCAATACATGCCATGGGCAGCTTTATAGGTTTCAAAAATAAAAAAATCAATATCAATGGTGGAGATGGAGTGTTATGTTCCACACTAATAGATTCGTGTGGAACAAACTCAATCTCCTCCCAGAAGTTTTAGTTAGCATAATAACAAGCTGTCTTTAACATTTTTAGCATTCTGTTTAGGAGTTTGAGTTTGTTCCACACGAATCTTTTGGTGTGAACCATAACACTCCTTCTGGGATGGAAGAAGTTGGTAGAAGTTAGAAGCCTTTGGACTTTGGTAGTCACAGGTCACTAGTCAGGTACTCAGGTTTCTCCATGAATATACATTTTCTGCACAATAAAACTTTGGTTTCATTCACAAAGTTTTTGAAAAGAAATACAAGATGGGATCTATCTCAATTGCTCAGAAGATTTCATTTTTCTTCCTCTTGTTGGCATGCATTAAAATTGTATCCTCTCAACCTGGAGTTTTCAATGTGATGAATTTTGGTGCAAAAGCCGATGGAAGGACCGATGATGCCAAGGTAAAAGAAATTCAATATACTGCATGGAAAGGAATTTGCAGCAAAAGAAGGCCTTATGAATCTTTGGTTTTGTTTATTGTCGCGTTTTGCAGGCAATTTTGAGTGCTTGGACAAAAGCATGTAGATCGGTTGGGAAAAATGCAGTAGTCTTAATTCCTCAAGGAACATACTTGGCTGGTCCTGTATTAATGAATGGTCCATGCAAGAATTCAATAACTTTTCAACTTGATGGAACTGTGAAAGCTCCTTTTGATATGTTTGGAAAGACAGATTGGATTGTCTTTAAATATATCAATGGATTGACTGTCTCAGGAAATGGCGCATTTGATGGCCAAGGAGCTTTAACTTGGTCTCAGAACCAATGTTCCAAGAAGGAGAAGGGTGGCAAATGCACTTTCCCTATTGTAAGTATTGTTACAACTCCTTCAAATTTGCACTACTGCATCAGTCATGACTGTCAATTTCGAAACTGCAGTCAGACTCAGACTTTTTAAACTAGGCTCATGACTGACGTACATGCTTTTTTTTTTATTAGCTTCTGACCCTTGCAAATTCACCAGAACATAAGGATTTGAAGTCATGTGAATGACATTAAAAAGCGTGGTTTATTTTGTCCTAATGACCTGATGAAGAAAATGAACCAACATTCATAGTTATTGTATTCAGTAACTCACGAGCCAAAGGGGTTAGAAGGCTACAAGAAGAGTACTTAGTCTGCATCACTGAAATTAAAAGTTTTGACATATGTCGATCGATATTGAATACTGACGACAATCACATTTTTATCTTGGTAACAGAGTTTAAGGTTCAATTTTGTCACTGATGCAACAATCACGGACATATCTTCAATTGATAGCAAAATAGCTCACATGAACATTTTTGCATGCAACAATATCAAGCTCCAAAATATCAAAATCTCAGCACCTGCTCATAGCCTTAACACGGATGGAATACACATTAGCACATCAAATGGAGTGCAAATCTATGATTCAGGGATTGCTACCGGTGATGATTGTGTCTCCATCATAACCGGAAGCAATAACGTAGAAATTGCCGGTGTTACTTGTGGACCAGGTCATGGTATTAGTATCGGTAGCATGGGCAAGTCTAAAAAAATCGAAACTGTGACTGGCATAACTGTGAAGAACTGCACTTTTACTGATACAGACAACGGAGTTCGAATCAAAACATGGCCTGCTGGTTCAGCTGGCTCAGCATCTAATCTCACATTTGAGGACATTATCATGAACAACGTTAGAAACCCAATCGTCATCGATCAAGAGTATTGTCCTTACAAACTTTGCAATAAACAGGTACCAGAATTTGTTCACTTGTCATTATTATTTTTGTTACACAAATTTTTATTCAGATTTTGATTTTTCAGGCGCCATCACGCATCAAGATTAGTAAGGTTGCATTCAAGAACATTCGCGGAACCTCTGCAACCAAGGAAGTTGTTAGTTTAAAATGTGGCATGCCATGTGAAGGTGTTGAGCTTTCAGATATCAACTTGAAGTACAATGGTGCAGATGGACCTGCAACATCAATATGTTCTAATGTTAAACTGGTTCTAGCCCAAAACATATTTCCACCTACTTGTACAATATAACACACCTTTTGCAATTCATTTTAAAAACAATCCTCTGTACTCTGTACAGTATATGAGATACAAACAGGCTTTGGGTCTTAAAAGAAAAAAAAAAAAGATGAGAATTTCATCAAACACATCAGGTAAAAAATCTAGAAACTGTCACTCTTTGCTTTCCCTTTTATTTCTTAGCTTGTTGAAGCACCAACATGTTTTGAATCCGTTGACACACCACTGACCACACCAACTGCACTTTTAGTGTATATGTTAGCAAATACTTGGGGTAGTCAGTGGTGTGTCAAGTGTCAACAACATGTTTGAAATTTTGGAGAATTCGTCAAACACATACCAATGTATTTTGAAATGCGCTTTTTTAATAGCCAAATTCAAAACAATTGTCTTAATTTGGAGTTCTTTGTGATTATTATCATGCTTGTTGCTTACTTGTCTTGTTTAATTTTTGGCAAGATTGGAAAAACTCCATTTCTAAATTATGCATATTAGCTGTTTGGTAAAAGTAGTCTAAGAAAAATGAACAAGAAGACAATATGCTCATCCATGAAGCTGCTTTACGGTTTTACAAAGATGGGGTTTCACATAATAGCATTTTTGAATGAAGGGCAGGTGCAGAACTGCAGAAGTGTTTGTTTTAACTAAAATGAGATATTATAGGATCAGACATGCACAATAATAGGAGATATTGGAGTTGCATGTTTAATCTGTCCAAATAAAAAAGTTAATGGATTTGATTGAATGTTCAAAAGATGATTATGAATATTTTGGATTCACCTTCTTCAATGCTAATGTACTCATATACTGATTTTCTTCTCAGCCCTTTATTCAAACATGGGTTTTCTGCTTCTTCTCATATTGTTTTGTTATTGGTTCTATTGGTTTGTTGGGTTCGCGGGAAACTCAACAACATAACTAGTACTGAAAATTCATTTCAAAGAAGGTTATTGCTGCACTATAAACCATTTCTCTTTTCATGTTGGAGTCTGTCGCTTTTTAATCTTTTGTTATGTGTTTCTAACTATATGTATTGGCATCAACAAGGTTGGTCTGATGAAGATCTTGTGACCCAATTTGATTTAGTAATTAGAACACTGGCTTGGGTTGGAATCTCTGCTTATTTGCATTTCCATTTTTCTTATTCAAGTGAGTACAAGTTTCCATTTTCATTAAGAATTTGGTGGGGATTCTTCTTTCTCATGTCGTTTTCTTTTTCAGTTATAGACATTGTTTTGTTCTGGAACTATTATTTCTTACCAATCCATTTCTGGGTTCCGGATGTAGTTTCTGTTGTCGTGGGAGTTTTCTTTTGTTTCGCCGAATCGCTTGGCAATAAAAGGAACAAAGAAAACCTTCTTCAACAGCCTCTTTTGAGTAATACGAGTGATAGTATCAGCATTGGCTTAAGGGAAGATATCAAGGGTGAAAATTCATGTCCTTTCTCAACTGCCACTTTCTTTAGTATTCTCACTTTCTCTTGGATGTGCCCTTTGCTTGCTGTAGGGAATGAGAAAACAATAAACCTTGAGGATATTCCTCAACTTTCTCGGGATGATAGTGTCAAAGTAATTTTCCCTATATTTAGAAACAAATATGACTCCTATCAGACTAAAAATGGTGAAGTATCAAGTCTCCAACTTGCCAAGGCATTGCTTTTCTCAACAAGGACAGAAATATTATGGACAGGTTTACTCACACTTTTACACACCTGTGCTTCCTATGTAGGTCCATACCTTATTAATTCCTTTGTTCAATTCCTCAATAGTCCTCAAAAATCTAAAAACGACGGGTATATTTTAATGTCTGCATTCATTTTCTCGAGCATTGTTCAAGGCCTTTCAGAGAGGCAAGCCTCTTTTGGGTTGACAAGGGTTGGAATTAGAGTCCATGCTGCCTTACTTGCAGCTATCTACGGCAAACTTCAAACACTATCAAGCCAATCAAGGCAGGTTCATTCTAGCGGGGAAATCATCAATTTGATGGCTGTTGATGCTGGTAGTGTTAGTAGTATCTGTGACCGACTGCATGATTGGTGGCAAGTCCCTATTCAGATCATCCTGGCATTATTTGTTTTGTATATAAATCTTAGGCTTGCTTCAGTTGCAGCTTTTATAGCCACTATTATAATAATGTTGGCAAATTTTCCTTTGGGCAAATATCAGAACAATTTACAGGTGAAACTGATGAAATCCAAAGATCAAAGAATGAAGACTACATCAGAAATTCTAAGGAACATGAAAATCCTCAAACTTCAAGGCTGGGAGATGAAATTCTTGTCTAAGATAGTTGCACTAAGAGAGAACGAGGAAGGATGGTTAAAAAAGTTCTTGTACACAGCGGCCATTTCCACTTCAATTTTTAATGCAGGCCCGGCACTTATATCCGTTGCCACATTTGGGGCATGTATTGTTATGGGATTTCCCTTAGATTCTGGGAAGATACTATCTGCACTTGCAACATTCAGAATATTGAAAGAGGCCATCTTTATTCTCCCTCGGACGATTTCTATGTTAGCTCAAACTAAAGTTTCTCTTGACAGGATTTCCTCATTTTTAAGTCTCGATGATCGGCAACCTGATATGATAGAACAACTTCCAAATAGTGAAAAAGTTGTCATTGAGGTACACAATGGAAATTTCACTTGGGATTCCTCTTTTTCTAAATCTCCTACACTTAAAGACCTCAATTTTCAAGTGTTTTGTGGCATGAGGGTGGGTGTATGTGGAACAGTCGGATCGGGAAAGTCGAGTTTGCTTTCTTGCATCTTGGGGGAAATGACAAAGGTATCTGGTAACATTAGATTGAACGGAACAAAGGCTTACGTTGCCCAGTTACCTTGGATACAAAGTGGAAACATTCAGGAAAACATATTATTTGGTAAGGAGATGGACAGAGACAGGTATGAAAGGGTTCTTGAAGCATGTTCATTGAAGAAGGACCTCACAATGCTTTCCTTTGGGGATCGAACAGTTGTAGGGGAGAGAGGAATAAACCTGAGTGGCGGACAAAAGCAAAGAATACAGATTGCACGTGCTTTATATCAAGATACTGACATATATCTCTTTGACGATCCGTTTAGTGCTCTGGATGCTCACACTGGAATGCATGTGTATAAGGTACATTACTATATATAGTATAATGAAGTTCTCCAAAAATTGCTTATGCATAGTTTTGTTTAATAGTAGGTTTATTTAATCCATTGTCAGAATCTATTGTGTGTTCATGTCTAAGAAAACCTAGCGTGTTTTATTTTTACTATACTTCCTTCACTGAAACATCAATGTCTATATGATTCAAATTGGATAAAGCAAACTCTCGAAGAAAACTAAAACATCCAACTATCAGTTTCATCTTCAAGAGTTACTCTTATACCTATGTTCTTTCACTTGGTTACATTTATTTGGTTTCAAGTAAGTGTGCTCATAATTTCAGGAGTGTCTACTTGGATTTTTGGATTCCAAGACTGTGATTTACACTACAAATCAGGTTGAATATTTACCTTCTGCTGACTTAATCCTGGTAAGATAGTGGTACCACGACTAGTTTGATTCACCTTTTCTTCTTCTCCATTAGATTGACTTTCTTCATATGGTGGTGGTAAAATTAAATATCTTGACGATTCCCAGGTAGTGAAGGATGGATCGATTATACAATCAGGAATATACAGTGAGATTCTTGCTTCGGGAACAGATTTTGAGGAGCTGGTGGGTGCACATAATAAGGCTATGTTGGGCCACATGAATTCTGGAACAGAGAGAGAAGGACTAGCTTCTGAAACTGTAACAAACCTCAATAATGAACATGGTATAACGGGAGAAAATGAGAGCCAAATCCAGCATAACAGTACTAATACAGGAAAAGAAACATTACTTGAGACTCAAGCACAGATTGTTCAAGAGGAGGAGAGAGAGGAAGGAAGAGTTGGTATTGGGGTATACTGGGATTATATTACCACAGCATACAGTGGAGCTCTTGTGCCATTTATACTGATAGCTCAGATTCTGTATCAGTCACTTCAGATTGCAAGCAATTACTGGATTGCTTGGGCTACACCTGTGTCCAAATATGCCAAGTCTCCGGTTGAAGCCTCAACTCTCATAATTGTCTATATTGCTTTAGTCTTTGGAAGTTGCATTTGTGTGTTTACAAGAGCTACTATTGTTGTCACAGCTGGGTACAAGACGGCCACGGTTCTCTTCACAAGAATGCACTTGGGTATTTTTCGTGCCCCAATGTCATTTTTTGATGCCACCCCAAGCGGACACATACTAAATAGAGTAAGTTTGAAAAATACAACAATTAGCTACTCTTTATCTTATAACGACAAAATGCAAGTTGACTTCCCAATAGTTTGTTCCATCCCAATTGATTGAGAGCTACCTAGTTACTCTCACTGATGGAATAAAACTAGTGTAGGGCCGAATGTAATATTTTTTTCTGTGTCAAAGTACAGATTCCCTCTATATTACTTACAATCCAGATTTATTTGAGGATTATAAACTCTATATAATATGATCATGGTCAGTATGTTTGAGCCTTTTTTTTTTCTTCAGGCCTCTACTGATCAAAATGATTTAGATTGGAACATTCCAACCTACATGTGGGGTTTTGCTGTTGCAATCATAACAGTCCTTGGAGCTATTTTTGTAATGGCAAGGGCAGCATGGCAAGTTTGTGCCATCTTTGTTCCTGTGATTGTGGCCTGCTTTTGGTATCAGGTAATGGTTACAAAACGTCACAAAAAAAGTTACATTTGTTTATGCCACTGAAGCTGTCATTCATGATGTTAAAATATATACTATTGGTCTTCCAGAAATACTACATAGCTGCAGCACGAGAACTAGTACGACTGGCTGGAGTATGTAATGCGCCACTCAAACAGCACTTTACAGAATCTATTTCAGGATTGACAACTATCAGGAGCTTTGCACAGGAAAATAGATTTATGGTCACAAACATGAAATTGATAGACAGCTGTTCACGGCCTGAATTTTATTCTATAGGTGGAATGTCGTGGTTAGGTTTTCGCTTGGATATGTTATCAAGCATCACCTTTGGACTCACTTTGGTTTTCATAATTTCTATGCCTGAGGGGTTAGTTAATCCTGGTAAGATACTAGCTTTATTGCTATGTTACAAATCTACATGGTATATGCGTTCTCTGTTATCAATTCTTGAGTAGTTAATTGATCCTGGTATGATGTGAAATTCACTTCTTTAACATTTTCTGACAGTTCATTATTTGATTATAAGTTTTACGCCCGTGATTCAGCACTTGTCTCAGAAGATTTTTAAACCATACTTAACTTCTTTTTTCGTTCATTTTATAGTTATTGCGGGATTAGCAGTGACATACGGACTAAACTTGAATATGTTGCAAGCATTTTTAATATGGCTTCTTGGCATTCTTGAGAGCAAAATTATTTCTGTTGAAAGAATTCTTCAATACACTCGTATTCCAAATGAACCTCCTCTTGTGATAGAAGCACATAGGCCCAACCCAAGTTGGCCTTCACATGGAGAAGTTGCTATCCTCAACCTACAGGTGTCAAATATAACCTCAGCCACATTAATCTTTTAATGCTAGTCCGATGTTTCTTCTTTGTTTCAGTTCATGCGCATATGCTATCCATCACTTAAATTCAAGAAACATTCATCACCTTTAAGCCTTTAACACAAGATGAAAAGGCTTAAAACCAGTCATTTAGTTGAGGCATTTCTCTTTACGTGTTCCTTAGTTTCCATCTCCTTGAAATGACTATTGGCTTGCTGGTTCATTTGGATCCTTCAATAAAATTTAGCTTCTTTTCACTGCTACTAGCAGTGGTACTTGTTATATGATAAATGCATGTAGCTTATTTTTCTCTTTCTCAGTCTGATACCACCCATATGACTTCATCCACATAAGCTATAAATGTAAATAAAAACACATGCTAATTTTAGCATTCATAATTCATGAAGATCGAAGATCTGTATTACATATCTGGTACTTGATTAAGCACTCCAGCTGGTTAGGCTCTTGGAAATTTTACTAACCATCAGGAGCTCCTGGGTTCATGCAGGGGTGGGGAGGGTTTTCATTTTCTTACACTTAGTTGTTTGGGTTTGTAAGCAACAACCTCTACTTATAAAAAGCAAAAAATAAAAATGAAATGTGGAATTTTTTTGATAAGTTCATTGCTAATTTAAAGTTTTTCTTTATTTTCTCGCACCTGATCTTAATAATTGTCTTTCTAAATAAGGTTATTCCAATGAAGTTGATAATTACGCGAACTTTTAAGTGTGTCATGATTGACGAACTATTAACTATGCGTGTAGGTTCGTTATGCACCGCATTTGCCACTTATCTTGCAAGGTGTCACATGCACTTTTCCGGGAGGAAAGAAAACTGGTGTCGTCGGTAGGACAGGCAGTGGAAAATCAACACTCATTCAAACGCTCTTCCGCATAGTCGAACCTGCTTTTGGAGAGATTTTGATTGATGGTATTAATATATCCATGATTGGACTGCATGATTTACGATGCAAACTAAGCATAATTCCGCAAGACCCAACCATGTTTGAGGGGACCGTGAGAACTAACTTAGATCCGCTTGCTGAGTACACAGATGAACAGATCTGGGAGGTAAGGTTTGCTTGAAATACTTGATAAATTAAATTCATATGATGAGGAATGCTAAGAAGCTATCCTCCACTCCCTGCTCGTTACAATGTGGAAAAATGCATAGCAAACTTTGGGGCACCATTTACTGGATACAGTGTGTCGAGGGAATTTGATGTCTACACATGAAAACCCCGCTAGTGTATAATGACATCAAGGATTCAAATTCTCTTACACGACTATATTCATATCCTCCATAATATTCCTCATAAAGTCATAATGCATTTACTGAGAAGGCATGTCTTTTACATTCATGGGTGTGTGAACTGGTATGGCTACTTTAGTATGATGCTTAACTCCATCACGCATGCTCACAATTTCTACCTCTTGAAAGGAAAGAAGTATGAGTACTATAACTGAGACATGCTAGTCTATTGTTGTAGGCTTTAGATAAATGCCAACTTGGAGATGAAGTCAGAAAGAAGGAAGGGAAGCTCGATTCCCCAGGTTTTGTTGATTCATCTGGCTACTGTTACAACAAAAAATTCATGCAACAATATACAAATAGGATCCTTTAGCTGATTACATTTATATGCCTAATTATTTCATTGTTTACATCATGTCAACCAATAATAAGTGGATACTCACTACGGTCATTTGAGTGTTGTAGTTGCTGAAAATGGAGGGAATTGGAGCATGGGTCAGAGACAACTGCTATGCCTTGGTCGAGTAGTACTTAAGAGGAGCAAAATCCTAGTGCTTGATGAAGCTACATCATCAGTAGATACTGCAACTGATAACCTTATGCAGAAAACGCTCAAGCAACACTTCTCAGAATCTACCGTCATCATCATTGCACATCGTATAAAGTCTGTCCTCGATAGTAATTTGGTTCTTGTTTTGGATAATGGTTAGTAGAACAATTGGCTTAATAATAAGGAAGAATCATTTGGTCTATTCTTTGTTCTTCTTTTTGTGGTTTGAATCATGTGATATTTTTTATTTTCAACAGGCCAGCTTGTGGAATATGACTCACCTGATAAATTGTTGAAGAACAAGTCCTCTTCATTCGCAAAGCTTGTCAATGAACAAGTAAAATCTTCAAGAATGTAGCTGATTTAAATTTTGGACATGAATTAGGCCCAATTCGATACATACAGGTACATACATTACTTCACAAAAATATTTAATGTTAAGCAAAAAACGAATATCTAATATCAGAGCTTTTTTGGTAGATACTGTGTATGTATAACCAACTTTCTTGCTGAATCTTGTCACCATATGTAGAAATGTGAATTGGACCATTCTTTTAGTCCAAATCCAACAAATTAGTTTGGGAAAATCTTCATTTTGAATCATATATTATCAAAAGCATTATGCCGTGGTCATGTAGGATTGGATTTACAGTCTGCAGCCTTGTCTGAATTGAAGATTATAAATAAACAAAACGAGTATGTATCATTTTCCAGGAGTTGGTTGCTAAGCAGCAAATCTAAGTGGTAAAGCTGCTGCCTCAGTTTTACCTAGTCCAACATGTGTAAAAATCAATGTTCTTTTATTTAGGACCTTCGTGCAGAGGAACTGATACTTTTATTAAGAAATTCCTTTTCCGGAGGAATTTCTTGAAATGTTAGGCCTCCAAGCCACAAATAGTTCCGGTAACATTTATCGAAGAGAATATATTTGTTGCTTCTCCTTTAGAATATAAACTACTGTTGGATACAAGGGGAATTTAGTTTTTATTATGTAAAACATTTGATATATGTAGCTTTATGTTGAAGTTTTCTAATTATAATCAATTTTCCGGTTATCTAATGGAAAAACCCTAGTTTTCTGTTTGTAATGCAACTAGGAGGGCAAACAAACATTTTGTTGCAGATTGAAATGTCCACCTATCCCAAGATCAGAGAACCCTTGTAAGTATGTACTGTAACTACTAAGGCTTCCTCTGCCTGAAGGAAGTTATCATTTTTGCTTTCATTATTCAAATCAGATACAATATGCATTGGGCTGTAAAAATCAGCAATCTATGAACCTCCCGTACCCTGGGGTAGGTGCTCTACCCCTCACACCTTATCCAGCCGAAACTGCAGAGTTCTGCAGACCCTTCAGCTAGCAGTACCAATACGCAAGCAATGGCAAGAACAGTACACCAGTAGCAACGGTATTACCCCCTCGTCTGATCAGGTTGTTTCACCACCTTTCTACAATAAGTTGTTCGCATTCATTCAGCAACTCTGAAGCACTGTGGTCCTTTTTAACATCTACTTATCTACCTTGTTGCGAATTATGTCATGGTTGTGCTATTGCTCTAAAAGGATAGACGTGATTGATCTCACTGGCACTGCTGCTGGTTCCACATACTGTAATGTCCCACTTCCATAGACGTGCATAAGTGCATTTCACATTCGCATTGTTATTGATTTTGACTACAAAGCCACGTTCACATTGTTATGAACAAAAACAAATGACAAGAGATGATTCATCAATATGAATGGACTAGAATACTATCAAATCTAATTTTTTATGATCACTTATTGGTCTGAATAGAATTTCACTAAAATTATTTTTAAATCCAAAAATTGCTAGGTTTATTTGAATAATTATTCTGTACCTGATAGTGATAAGAACTTTCGAAAAAAA
>JABWDY010002574.1:17963-28892 GCA_013358455.1 Thalictrum thalictroides | reverse complement strand
AAAAAAAAAAACACAAAATTCCATCACCACATTGCCCATAGTATCTTCTCTTTTCATTTCTCAACAAACAATTGAAAAATCAATCAAATTTTTTTTCTTGCAGTATAGAACAGATCTTGAGAGCAGCATTGCGGTATTGCCTGTTAGATGCTTCTTTGCCAAATCATAATTTGCAGCATCAACAAACCATTGCATCTGTAGTCTCCACATTTCCACATCGTATGCTCTTGTATCTTATTCCTTCAGAGCAAGCTCTAGCATACCTGCAGTCTTGGTCATGACCTTATTAAACTAAAGGGAATGATCAATAAATGAACAGCTGCAAACAGCATCTGTTTCAACTTTTTTGCGACGAACTGTTGAAGATCTTTCATTTCAGAAAATAATTCCACAGATTCTGTAGAAAATGAATACAAAGGGAATTAGTAATTGTGATTCTGTAGAAATAACTGACAAAAAGACCAAAATGTGAAGGCTTACCAAGAAACAGCCTGAACCGAACATAAGTAACAGCAGTTTTGAATCTGTAAAGTACATGCCCAACCGTGGAATCTGGTACGCAAAAGATAATAGATGTTATATCTGTAGTAAGTTTCTACGTCTGCAGTAAGACTATTAGTAATGGCTAGTTTACTTGTGCCTAAAAACTGGCCAACATGAAAATTTTAACATGGATGTCCCTAAACTTGGAATGCCACTCCCCCAACAAAAAAAAAAATTCTTATAACAGTAGAGTACTTGAGTTCATTTTTGCTATGACTGCTTCTGACTGCCCAACCCAATGGTATGTTGCCACAAGTACAACAAGACATCTCAAAATTAAACAACCAGTTAGAGTACCACATTTTTTGTTTGTCTACGCATGGCAGTACACTTGGGCCGGAGAAATCTACTGTATGTTTCAACATAACTAGTCCATGCCAACTTGCTTATGCGAATACTGTCAAGCAGCATACATTTGTTGACTTACCAGATTCAGCATTTGATTTGGCTGACAGACCATATATTGAATATTTAGCATATGCTAGCAGTCGGACTTGTTGTGGAGCACCAAGCTTGCTTGTAATAGACTTCAAGAGTCCACTGGAAAGAAAAATAAAAACTTATCAAAGAAACCAGTGTAATTTAGATAGGAATCCAGTGTCTCAAAAAGAAAATGGTTCTTACTCTGTTCGTAAAATGGTAAGAAAGTCAGAAGGCAAAGATTCCATAAATGCAGAAAAGTCCTCCATTTTCAAGGATTTTACTTCCAGCTTCAAGTTCTTTTTCTCTTCATCTGACATCCCTCTTCCAAGAGCTGACTTACTTCCACAAACATGATAAATATGTTGGTCATTTTACCGATTGCCCATCTACTTTCTTAACCACAATTTCAACAACACCCAGCAAAACACACATTTCCAAAAGGGAAAAAAAATCGAAAAGGTTATAAAGACAAAGCAGCAATACCTATCAATAGTTCTGCCAGTGAAAATGACAGGAAAGTATCTGGAATACTTTCCAACACCAAATCGTTCACCTAAAAATTGGATCTTTTTCGAGTCCAGAAGAATCAACGCATTCCACATTTGACAATAGTCCAATCTGAATCCCTCATCCAACTCTTTGTAGATACCATGATCTAAAAGGACTGTACATCATGCATGATGTCAATTTGAAATAAAGTATCTATAAAGATAAATAGATCTTCATTATATAAAATGAAACAACCAGGAATAGATATTGTTGAAGAACATACCTAGGGAAAAGCCATTACGACCTTCAGGGGCAACTAATATGTTACCAGGGTGTGGGTCTCCATGGACAAATCCATGGACAAATACCATTTCAGCGAACACTTCCATTAATGCTTTGGCAACCTACCAATTGATAGTAACTAGTAAGCAGTCCATGCAAGTTACTACTACTAAGTCAAAATCCAAAATCCGAGGTCCAATACATGTACTACTGTTTTGGAGTTTCAGATGATCCAAATTCATAAGACGATGATGAAATACAATTGTCTATTTCATGTATAGCCATTTACAAACCTTGGTAGGATTTATTCCAGCCTCCTTCAGATACCCCACATCATCAATCTATAAATTAAGAAAAAAATCCTTGTAATTAACTTGTAGGTGCACAAAAATTCTAATAGACCTTAAGTGAATGTTATACTAACATATTTATGTTTCATACAATTGCTATGCTAACATATTTATGCTTCATAAGTGAATGTCTGAAAAATGAAAGGTCGGTAGCAACAGTGGAATGAGAAGGAAGCAAATTTTGTCAAGGCCAGCAAGTGCAAACAAACCCAGCTGTTTGTAGGCGGAAATTGAGACAAGGAACAATGTACACTGAGATTTTTTCAACTTAATTTTTATCAATTGTAGGAGAACTGACGTGAGGACTTGAAATAAATATACAGAATAATTGGACAAAGGAACATGAGATACATGAGATAAGCAACTTGAGATATGAAAACAAGCAACCTATCGCTCATTTAAAGTTTATTTTGAAGGCATACCTTATGCCCACTGCAAAACTGCATCGTCAGCACCTGATTTGTCGTCAATTCCTGAATACACAATTCAGTGGTCAGCTTATTCTACAAAAACATATATGCAAGCATACAATCCAGGTTTGAAATAAAATCATTTTCCTACTTAAAAACAACTAAAGCAATATCTGCGAAGATCACCGGATAAATTGAGCAATTTTGAGATTGAGTTTATTAGGTTCTGTAAGCTTTCTGTGCCAACTTTATGCTGACCAAGAGCAGCAAATACAAAGTACTACACTTTAAATCTAGTTTCTCTCCCAACTCACCCTATGACACTTTTCTATGTTTTGGAAAGTAATACAGACGCATATGTGGCAGATCGCAGATTTGTCAAGGACCATACCCAGTTTACACGAGGGACCCTCACAATGTTGTTCTTCCTAAAGTTTTTGGCTGTCCTCTCAGAATTCTTTGCCTCTTGAATAAAATCTGCAAAGTAAACATCACTGTATTATAAATTTGTTCAACATGTAAAGTTCCACCTGAGCTTCAAGAATATATTCTTCCTGAGTGTCACGCTAGTAGACCTTATAATATACTTCCAGTTGCAATATTTTAATAGTAACTACAGTAACAACGGGCCAACCTAGAATATATCAAATTGTTGTGTGATAGGAGATAGTATCTAAATTTTATATCAGTACTGTAATCATCTGATGAGGTTTTCCTCCATGTCAAGCATGAGTCATTATAGAGCCAATGCAAAGGTTTTGGTGATAAACATGACATCTCCTGCCCCAAAAAATACATATAAGTAATTTAAACTCAAACCACTTTTTAGCAAATAGCTTTCCTTACCAATCCAGAGAGCAAGACAGCTAAAAGCCGTGTTAGGTTGGACCATGAATTCAGATGACAAGTACTTGAAATACATGGTTATACTTACACTTATTTTCCTAAACCCTAACCAATATAAGAATGCAAATTAATACTGGGATGTGGAGTATAAAATGTATAACTGGATATTGAGAAAAGATTGTAGGCTATATGTTTCCTTGTACTGGAAGAAAATCAACAATAGACCTAACGCCAGTGTGAAAGTTAAATATATACATAGTTAAACATCATCATATTTATGTACTCACCAAGTTCTCGAGAGATTGACCTTTCAAATTCTGATACCATCCATTCAAACCTGTATTCAGGAAAAATCTGTTGAAAGAAGTATACATCATCATCAGAGTTTTGTTTATACAATTCAGAGTGTGCTGAATATCATGATTTCACAAGTTATCATATTTCATTTGGATTCTGAGCTCAATGGGGAAAAAAAAAATCAATTACGGCTGCATGCCTCTGAGAGCGAAAGTCTTTACCCAGGCAGTGGCGTTTGAAAGAAAAGCCATGGTTGTAATGTCAATTTTCATCTGCTTCTCTAAGCCAGGGTATTGTACCTGTTTTCCACAGAAAACTGTATACGTTACTAAGCCAGCAAGACTTACCAAATCCAGTCAATATAAGGTCCCTTTATCCCTTGAATTGTCTTAACATGTATATTCCAAGAAAACAATGAGACCACCTAACATCCATTTTCACTATGCAATGCAGCCCTTGATTAGTGCAAGTGGGACTAAGAAACTATATTTTCCAATATACCATCTTTCCCAAAATAAAATAGGCATGGTGTGACACTGTGACAGAATAAATAATAACAGAAGTTAGAATGTGCATTTGATAGTGCAATCCTGATTCTGAACAGGCTAGTCTTCACAAAAACCAAATAAATTTACACATCAGCTATGTTATGTAATTGCTCAGTTTGGTGACTGGGCAAAAATGTCATGTTATTGCTAGTTATGAGTAAGTCTTCATCACCACTGATGAAAAAAGAAATTTTGCATTGAAAGGTACCGATAAAGATAAGATAACTGAGGTTCTATCTTAATGCCATTTCAAGTGGGAATACTGCAAAATGATGAAACTTCTATAAGCAATACGTGGAAATGTAAATAACCAGGCATGCATGCGTATAATCATTTTTGTCATCCAATACTATTAACCTTTATTGCTACTTCTTGATGATCTTTCAACATTGCACGATGTACTTGGGCTATTGATGCGGCAGCAATTGGCTTCTCATCAAATGACAAAAATCTGATAATTACATATAGATCCTTGAGTAGTTAATGATAATGGTCATAAGCTACATTCTGTTAAGAAAAGAAAACTCACAAGTCTGATAAGTCTTGGCCAAGATTGCGTACTAATACTTCTTTAACAGCTTTAAAATGATACGGAACTGCCTAAGGCAATTGAAAATAAATTTCTAAATTAGTCTAAACAATTACGATAGCAAACAGAGAAGAAAACAAAAAGTTTGGGTAAGCGAGCATAAACAAATGAAAACCTTGTCCTGTAAGGATGCCAGAGTAGACGAATATTCTGTTGGAACCTGCCGCATAGCTGCAACAAACTGCCCAGCTTTTACATAAAAACCTTTATTGGTTTCACACAATTTCAGTAACCTCTTTGCTGACCGTAGATGAACCTAAATACGAGGATTTAGAAAAATTCCTTACTGATGTTTCATCAAATGTGTTAAATCACATACTTTCTCTTTCAATTTTCTTTTTCTCAAACACAATTAGGGAAGAATCAACTTATTTAAATAAGAAAGGAACACATACCTCGGACAATTTAGTATAAAACTCATTAGAATCCAATTCGAGACCACGTAAAGAGTATTTGTAATCAACAACATTAGAACTTATCTGCAATCAAAAGTCAGAAATGAAGTCAAGTAAACAAAGCAAGAACAAGGAAGTCAAAGAAACAAGAAACAAACTGTGTAGATGGCGCGAGAAGAACGAAAAATCCCGTCGAATCCAAACCTAACTTTCTCGCCGATATCGTTTGATAAAGGAGCAAAATTAGGGTTTGTTGAAGACGCTGCTGCAACTGATTCGAAAGTCAGACCAGTGATCCCGGTGGCGGTTATGAGGTACAGTGTTTTCTTCTTCGCACTGGCGGGAATTTTAAAAAATTTGCGAAGCTTCGTTGTCATTGTTTTCCGTTGGGTGAGGTTGTCCGAGGTTAACTCAGGTCTTCCGACCGAGAGAGAGAATGTAGAGAAGAGAAAGAAATACTACTTCAGGTTTACTTGTAGAGCAATCTTTTCTTTATTTTTCTACACAATTCTCTTCTCTTGTAGTCCTCATTTAAAGGCGGCTCAATGCAATAATGATACTGGTATTGGTAAAACATGGCTCCTGATTCCTGAAAGAAGAATTTACTAGACGAGCAGGTTGTCACTTTTGATAGAATTCTAATGGATATTAAGGTAAATCAAATAATTGAAAAGCAAATGAATTTTTAATGTAACCAATTACCAAATGTATTAGTAGTCCTGTAGAATCATCAACAGGTTTAAGAGAATGTGAATTACAGGCAAATGACACTTTGAAACTGTAGAAGCAATTTATGTACACAAGTCTGTAGTGTTCCCTTACAGAGCCACATACTCGCTGCTAATCCAGATTAATATTTACAAAAGAGATTATGAAGCCCTCTTGCTTTTGTACTTCGCAGCACATAATACATAGACCAGCATGTTTAAGAAGCTGAGACCGGCCAAAAGCCAAAAATAATTATCAAGACGCCCCTCGTTGAGATTGTTGGGAATCCATCCAGGCTTTCCACCTTTGGTTGTCATGATAGTTACAATGGTCAAGATCAGGGAGCTCAAATAATTCCCTAGTGCTGTAGTGAGAAGTGATAAAGCACTACATAAGCTCCGCATTGCATCTGGCGACTGGTCGTAGAAAAACTCAAGCTGCCCAATAAAGGTAAAAATCTCTGCTGCACCCACCAAGAAATATTGAGGTATCTGCCATAAAATAGTCATGGGAACTGAAGCATGTTCGTGAACCAAATCAAGGTCCCTTGCTATCTGCAATCTCCTGATTTCAACTACTGCTGCTGCTGCCATAGCTAGTATTGATATGAAAAGGCCAATACCCATCCGCTGTAACTCTGAGAAACCTCTCTCTTTCCCTGTGAACTTCCTTGCAATTGGCACTAAGATACTGTCATACAATGGGACCCACACAATGACACTGACTACATCAAAGGTTGACAATGATGCAGGGGGAATAGTGAAGGAACCAATTTTGGCATCCATAGTCATCCCTTGTTCCACAAACATCGTGGACATCTGAGCATACACAGCGGAGAAGACTATGCCGGTGGCCCAGATAGGAAACATGCGGATCAAAATCTTCAATTCCTCCACCTGAGTTACAGTGCACAATCTCCATGGATTAGAGAAGTCCCCGGTTTTGACCTCATTATCTGATACTACAGCAGCTTTGTCCAGGCACCTGTAGTAGAGGAAGAAAACACGTTCTAAGAAATTCATGGATACAATACTTGTACAAAACCCGACTATACTGTGCTAGTTTGTCCACACAAACATTTCAAAATTTGAGAAGAAAACACGTTCTTAGAAATTCATGGATGTTTGTACAAACCCAGTTATACTGTGCTACTTTGTATTCATTAAATGAATAATTGCTAGAAAGCGTTGAAAGGTTTGGGAATACCAAAGAAAATTATCAGTTCAACAGAAGCAAATGTTTTTCCCATGCATATTGAATTTTGTCAGTCAACGTAACAAGGATATTGGCATACTTATTGGAGCCCAAAATGTGGATGATGTAAGACAAATTGTTTTCAGGGAGTTACAAATATGCCAAAACATCCATATTCCTTTATGTCTATATCCACATCACAAACTTTGATATTTAAAGTATCACACAGTAATTTGCGTATTTTGATGAGATGCATTCCATTTATGTGAAAATCCTTCTATCTTCGTTAATAGTTAGCTGACTCGCTCACTTAAATAATGCTCACTAATGCAGAATGAAGCCTGATCAAAGGACCAACTTTATAAAAATGAAAGTAGTGTTCTACAAACTCAAAGTAGCCTAGTGAGTAGATATTTAAGAGCAATGCGTTCAGAGATAGGTAGACAATTTCAAGCTGATATTAAGCTTTATGCTATAATTTATAAGAAAAGCAATGCTTAAAATTGCAATTGAGAATCAGTATCTGCAATAATAAGAAAGGCTAAGAGAAAATTACTTCAGCTCGTCACTGTGTTCCAGTTTTCGGCTCCCTGCAATTGCAGAGATTCCATCAGGTACTTCATACAGGAGAGAACTGTCAAGAGGGACTTCCACATTCCACTTGGAAAAGGATGCAGACAAAACCTGACACATTCTAGTGAGAGGGCTTCCTCCTGGTTTTTGGAATCTGTAAAGAGGTGTTCCTGAAAACAAGCTCCCAATAGCAAGGGCCATGAACACTGTAGGAATGCCAAATCCTAGACCCCACCCAAGATTGTCTTGCACCCACACAAGAAAACTACTTGATATGAGAGCACCAATGTTGATAGAGAAATAAAACCAATTGAAGAAGGAACCCTTCCTAACTCTCTCTTTTGAATCAGTATCGTCAAACTGATCTGCCCCAAAGGACGATACACAAGGTTTGATCCCACCAGTCCCTAATGCAATCATATAAAGACCGACAATGAATATGGCATACTGTGAAAAACTTGCCGATGGACAAATGGAATCCACACAGGGAGGAGGCCTAAGTGCAGGAACTGCTGCTGAAAGTGTCAGCGTGCCCATTCCCTATAAGAGATAGGGTGAACCATTAAGTTCATTTAAGACTAATTACAAAAGATCACAAACAGGAACACAGACAGGTTAAATACAAGACAGGACATTATGATCAACCATGTTCCTTCAAATCAAAGATCACAGAGAAGTCACTACATGGCATGCAAATGTAAAGTGTTTGACATGGAAACTTTCATGAATGCAACTCATTGGTGCATAGCTTATTACAACAGCGATGATCAAGACTTCACGAGGGTCATAAAAGAAGCTATACTCACAATTAAGTAAATCGTGGAGAACACGGCAATTGTCCAATATCTTCCCCAGTATGCATCTGCCAGAACTGCCCCAATGAGTGGTGTAAGGTAACATGTGCCTTGCCAAGTAGTAACATTTCTTGCGGCGTTTGCATTTCCTTCGTGTAATTTGTTGGTTAGATAAGTCACAAGATTCGTCGAAATTCCATAGTAAGCCAGACGCTCGCAACATTCCGTGCCTGCATGTGGTTCCACAATTTTTAATGGATGTTGGGTTATAGTGGCTGATTGGAAATAATTTAATTAGGAATATAAAATACCTAGAATGAAAGGGCACGCTTTCCAATTCCCGGTGTTGTTCTTGAGAACAGGCTTCCCATTAATGTCAACTGAACCATCCCCAGCATACTCCGTGCTTCCATTCTAAGAGGTGCAGCCAAAACTAATATATTGTTATGCAAATATTCTCCTTGGAAAATATATTAATACAGGAAATTATATTGATGTGACTTGGGAACTCAAGCCATTTAAGAAAAAAAATTACTATACTGTATTCGACTATTTTCCTTTTAAAAAAGAGAAGTGATCATACAAGAGAATATTACATTGACATCGCTTTAGAATAAGTGAAACTTGATTATCAAAATAGGAACTAGACCATCACAATATGCAGTGTGGAGCCAGGCAGTATGGGGGTGGGGAACTAATACAGCCTCCATTTAGATACTAAAATTAGGTACACAGCACATCAAGATCTTCCAGGCATAACCTCAGTTGTGACAATCCCTTATCCCTCCTTTGGTTCATCTAAATATTCTGACGTTCTCTAAACAAAATCAGCACACACCTATATTTGTAAGTTCCTAATCTAAATTGTTATCTGTAGGAGCTGTAATTACTAACAAACACGTTAACAGTATTAGCAAATAAAAACCAATGCAGAAACCTGACTTACTGAGCAGAATCGTGACTCGGTCACTGTCCTTAAGACAAAATTTGTCCCGACGTGCTTCGGTTTGATAGCAAATAGTCTCCCAGGATACAACTGCTACTGCAACTTCTGAGGTTGAGCACACCCTGCAAAAGTCTGTCGAACTAGCACTATGTTGCACTCTCAAGACGAACGGACTAGAAGGAGAGAAGAATGCTTTGTTTTCTACTGTGTCTAAAGTGTATGACAGACTTCTCTTGGAAGTTACTTGCTCTAGAAGTCTTTTTAATAAGGCAACCACAAAACTATTTTGGGCCAAAAGGATATTAAACAAGTCTTGATCTAATCCAATCCAAACCGAGCCGAGCCGGGCCGGTCGGACGGCGGCGCGCGCGTGTGTGGTTTTGGAATTGGGCCATAGCCCATGCATGGCTCCGCTCCATTACACATTAGTGGTAACCCAAAGGGCTACACCATTTATGTTCAACCATGTGTGTATTAAGTTGTTTCCAAACTTTCCATCTCACAATGTGAGATTATCCCATTTCAACAAATGCTCATGACAAGTACTCGACTTTGGACGTAAATTTCTCATTCATCTTGGATCCGATTTTGACTCTCGAGTATACCAATTTATAGTACTTGACAAGGGAAATCCATTCCACCCAATAACACAAGTTTTCGATGTCTACAACACTCGAAAATCGTGTCGCAAAATCTGACAGACCGCAGTTTTGGAACTGGGCTGTCAGACCTGTCAAAATGTTCCAACACTATCAACCTATATAGCTGGTCTATACCCTATAACATAAAATCGCAGAGCAAATAATGGGCTCCATATATAATTTGCTATACTACATAGAAAGCATGATCGCAATAGTTATAATATTGTCTCGTAAGAACCATAACCAACAAGCTTATTCTTCCCAAAAGTTGAAGATTGAAATAACAAAATAGAGTATCCAGTTATGTTGAATCAAAAATTACAATTTGAAAAGTTATGAGCAAACAAATAAAACTAACAATTCAAAAGAAAACTAAGATGGGAAGATTCTACAAACCTCGACGAATCCATCTTCTAAGAGTAATCTCACTTCTTCTTGAGAACCCATAAATCAGAATCTGAAAATTTAGATAAGAGTGATGTGACCAGATTGAATCTGATCAGAAAACTTGAGATTCGGTTCGGGTAGTTGAGTGTGAGAGAGAATAAGAAAGAAAGAAGCTTAGCAAGGTATCTATAATCAATCTGTCAAGGTCAAGTAATTTAAATTCTCTTAACAGAAAGGGAAATAGGGGATCAAAAGGAATCAAGTTGTAGAGGAGAATTAATTAACTTGACGTGTGTTGTCTTTCTTCGTTAAACGCAAACGTAAGTTTTCACTGTCTACCAACCGCTTTAGTTAGAATCCCGTTTGAGTATTTGACCACGAAACGAAACTGTCAAACTTATACGCGGTGCAACTATTTTATTTGGCCAAGGTTGCACGAAAACAACGGTGACAATTAATACAAGAAGTGATTTTGAATATTTTTCTACCTCATTCATCAAACAACTACAATAGG
>JABWDY010002573.1:16530-33574 GCA_013358455.1 Thalictrum thalictroides | reverse complement strand
GTGTATTTTATTCCATCTTTTGTGTATTTTGTATGAAGACAACCTTTTCTTTCTACCATTTTTATGATTGCTTGATTAGAATAATCCTAATGAAGTAACCACTTTCTTTTCTTTTCCCTCCCCCTTCCCTCAAGGCCTCAAATTTTTATATATGGATTCTATCAAAATTCTTCTCTGTTTCTTGAAATATGCAGAAATGTGCAAGTAGATACTAGATAGTAGCAAATTGGTATGAAGTGGCTGGCAAATGCTCCCACGTGCACATTGTCTTAATGTAAAACTGTGCATATTGTCTTAGTGTAAAACTGTCGGACTTTGCTTTGGTACTTGTACAGTTGTACCCACCAATAGGAGGTGGATATTTCTGTTATGCAACCGATAAAGGAAGCTCAAAATTTTATGCATAAAGCGTGTAATCAGCAGATGAGTATAAGCTTATACTTTTGGTGTGGTAACCTTTTCATTGAAAACAGGAAGATTCCCAATCTTTCTTGAGCTATTTTTCTTGGAATAACTTAAGCTATTTTTCTTCTGTAAGACATACGATCAGCTAGAATGTCAAAATGGGAAAGCGGCTTATTATGAACACATTAGATGAAAAAAAGTCAAATGAGCGAATGAATATGAGTGGGATCTACTCTTTTAATCTGTCAATCTATATCATAGAGTTAGTATCTAGTATTCTAGTTAGTTATCTTCTTTCTTGTATTTAGAATGTCTGGCTCAAGTTTCTTTTGATAATACAGTACTGACTGCTGACTGATGGGGTTCCCTAACCAATGCTAATCCATACATGTTGGTCTGAATGTCTGATGGTGGTAGATCACGACTCCTTGTGCAGGTGTGCTTTAGTATGATCAACCTAGAGTTTTCATGGCTAATTTTGACTAAATTTTATTTCTCTCTTTTGTGCTTCACTTTTAGCATGCATGGGGTCTCTAGTTTTGACTCATCTTATTTCTATCTTTTGTGCTTGACCTTTAGCATGCATGGGGTCTCATCACATTCTGATTTTATCCTTCCCCTGTATACTAAGCCATGGACTACTCACCCTATATCTCAATTTCCATTCATCTCTATGCATGCAATGTTTTATCTTAATCTTGAATGAGTAGACTAAGGAAAGCGAACTCTTCTTTTCATATTCATTTCAGTGTTGGCGATGCTAAAAGTGGTTCTCATCCATGTAGTTTTTCAGTTTTTGATGTATGTCATAGTGTCATACCATTGGGGATTTGATAAATAATAGGAAGTAGACAATTGCCACTTGGTGCTAGGGTCTGAGCACTGGTTAACCTCCAGGATCCTGTGATGGTATGCATGGTATTATTGAGGTATGTACATGTAAATGAATATATTACACACCATGGCAGAAAAGATAAGTGACAGGGGAGGGACATGTTTGGGAAACCATGCATTGTGAATTGGTTAATGAATGTATAAAGCTGGTCTTAAGTCCAAGGATTCCTCTGAAGTAGTTAAAATTAGAGTCAATGATCTCTAGCACTAGAGAACATAGGAAGAGTTACCACTAAACAAGCCCGAGGTTATTCGAAAACCCAAACAGATAGCTGGTATCAGAGTTAAAATACACAAACTCTTTGTCACACCCAAGAATCCTGTTGACAACTTGCTCTGAAGAATACTTTTTTAAATATCTCAACACTACCTTTTTTGTTTTTTGATAACCATCTCAACACTACCTGGTCATTGAACCAAGCAGTTCAAATTCTGAGATAGTTTTCATTTTCCACTGAAGTAAGTATCTATGTACTGTGACTGGTCATGGCTGCTCTAACTATTAGACTCATACTCTTCTTCGTATTTGTACCTGTCTTCAATCAGGGCCAGAACTTATTAAGCTGTGACACAAACTCCCCAGATGCTTTAGGTTACCGTTGCAATGGATTACAAGATCAGTGTGGAACATTTGCAATGTTTCACATCAATTCAAACTTCTCATCTCTTTCCAATCTGACCTTATACATGGGTCTTGATAAGAAGTTAGTATCTGAAGCAAGTGGGTTTTCTACTAATACCGAGTTTCTACCAATCAATCAGCCTTTGTTGATTCCCATTGATTGTAGATGTAATAAGGGAGGTTTCTTTGAGGCTTTACTAACAAAGACTACCATCAAAGGGGAGAGCTTTTACGGAATTGCGGAATTGTTAGAAGGATTAACAACTTGCAAAGCTATCCAAGGGAAGAATCCAAGTCTATCTCCATGGGGTCTTCAAGAAATGGTTCGGTTACTAATCCCATTGAGATGTGCCTGCCCATCTCAGACTGAACTCAAGCAAGGACAAAAGTTCTTAGTCTCCTATCCTATAAATGAAGGCGACACAGTTTCTGACTTGGCTTCTGAGTTCCATACTAGTATAGATGCTATGTTGTTTTCAAATAACAAATCGGTATCCTTCACACCAGAAAGGTTGGAATCATTATCGACTATTTTGATTCCTTTCAACAGCAAGCCAGTCCTTACTTCTTTCTCGGATCCCCGTGAACCCAAAACAGGTATGCCCAGTACTAGTTCATCTGAGCACCATTCAAGAAGATCAAAACTGCGAAAAGTTGGACTTTACATTGCACTTAGTAGTATCATTGTTGGGGTATGTACTGTGGTCTTTGTAGTAATTTGGGTATATCGGTTGAAGAATAAGAAGCCAGTGTTTTACAAGTCGGATGATGTTGAATTGCAACATTTGAGGGTACGCACTCGAAGCGAAATCAAAACTATGTCAGAGGATTCTTTAGATCGTTTTGACACTCAGGCGATGGATACAACAACACCTCACAAATTGGTTGTGGAGACTTACACCGTTGAGGATCTGAAAAAGGCTACTGAAGATTTCAATTCAAGTAATCTCATTGAGGGATCAGTTTATCATGGTAGGCTCAATGGTAAGAACTTGGCTATAAAACGAATACATACAGAAACCATTTCAAAGATTGAATTCGAGCTTTTCCAAGAAGCCTATCACAGCCACCCAAGCTTCAGTCGTCTTCTTGGCACATGCTTGATTGATGGTCCTGATTCATATCTAGTTTTTGAATACGCAAAGAATGGTTCATTGAAGGATTGGATTCATGGTGGGCTGGCTATGAAGAGTCAATTTATTGCCTCTTGCTATTGTTTCTTATCATGGAACCAAAGACTAAAGATATGTCTTGATGTTGCCAGGTCTTTAGAGTACATGCATCACATTATGAACCCTGGATATGTTCACAGGAACATAAAGAGCAGGAATATATTTTTAGACGACGACTTCAATGCAAATGTTGGGAATTTCGGCATGGCAAGATGCAATGAAGACAAAGTCAGAGACGCAAAAACTCTTCCTGTTCACTCTCTCTCTTGGAACAGAGGATATTTAGCCCCAGAGTACTTGCAAAATGGTACAATCTCATCAGGTATTGACATTTTCTCTTATGGAGTAGTCTTGCTTGAGGTTTTATCTGGACAACCACCTATTATAAGGGATGACAAGAAGGGTGAAGGAATTGTTTTACTTTCAGATAAGTTCAAGTCAATGCGATTTGATGATTTCGAAGTACTGAGGGATTGGATGGACACGGCGTTGGGAGATGCTTATTCATTTGATATGGCAGTGACATTGGCATATCTTGCAAGGTCGTGCGTAGAGGAAGAACCGTCTTGTAGGCCAAGTTCCAGAGAGATAGTTGAAAAGTTATCAAAAATGGTAAAAGAGTTGTCAGGAGAGCAAAGTATCAGTCGTACAAGTTCCTCCAAACCTCAAACTAAGGTGCCTGTAACTGTAAGCAATGCATAGGTACAAAATTTTATCAACTTGTTGATATTCTTCAATAAGTTTTACTTGTAATGCTATATAGAAATTATACAAACTTGCAAGTTTGATTTCCATTGTTGATGATCGAGTCCTGTATACATGTATGGAATTAAGAAGGAAAATAAAAAAATATCACAAATCACCTCCCTACAAAGGAAAAAACACGAAAAATAGCCAATAAATCAGTAACCATATACAGTAGTATGCTGTATGTAAGATGTATACAAGACTCGCGCGTTTATATATAATCAAAATCACTGCATCATAACCATGAACTCGTCCAAACTCAACATGCCATCACCATTAATATCAAAATGATCAATCATCACCCTACATTCTTCAATTGTCCTGGACTCACCAAGTCTATTCAACATCCTCTTGAGACTCAAAGGCGTAATAGCTTCGAACCCTTCCATGACATACATGCTAAAGGCTTCCTTTAAGTCCTTAATGTTTCCTTCATCATCATCATCTAGTTTTCCTTTAACTAATCCAACAAAATCTTCGAAACCCAATAATCCATCTCCATCTGAATCCAAAGAACTGACTATCTCTTCAACTTCTTGTTGCGATATCTCTCCACATACATTCTTCACACAATGTTGAAGCTCCTTAGGTGATACCTTCCCATCTCCATCTACATCACAATGCCGAAAAACACATTCAAATTCATTGTAGCTAAACATATATATATCGACTGTAATGACAACTGCGAAAACTATGAATCAAATCAACTATGAAGATCGAGTTTTAGTTGTTCTTCTCAAAGGGTTCTTAAGAAGAACATCCTCTTACAACCTCATATATATACACAAACATGAAAGTCAAAATAAAATTTTGTGGTTAAGATGACTGCTCCGTGTTCGTTTTTGTTGAAAACTTTGAACGAGTTAAAAAGAAAGATACATGAAAGAGCTTTACTGTTGAGTAGAATTAACTTGGAACTTTCTAATTCTAAATCAACAGTCTAGATTTCTAATTCTAAGTCAAAGTCAAAGTATCCGGAATAAATCATACGCCAATTACGCATTAACTTCGTCGTGTAATTTTGACTTTTTAAGGCCTAGGCCTGTTTTATCTCATGGGCGTCCAATAACAAAATAAGAACTAGATGTCTAGATCCGAATCGGTCCAGTCTAAAGCCCAATATGTTTCGGCCTGATCCAAGAACGATTCAAAGTACAGCTCAGCACCACCTGGCTGTCCAGACTCTCTGCTTTTCGCACTCTTGTCTCGATCTAACAGCGAGTACGAGCAAGAGTACCTGTTTTCTCTCTCTTCTCTTTCTCTCTATCGACACAAGAAGAAGAAGGAAGAAAAAGAGCGAAGATGAAATTCAATTCGTTCGATTTATAACTGCAGGTTTTCTTTTAACTTCTTTTTATTCAATTCGAAAATATAAACTTCAAACCATTTAGATTCTCTGTTTCTGTTGTTCGAATTGTTTTTTTTTTTTTTCTTCGAAATAACTTAATTCAACACCTCATACTTAAAATTTATTACAGTTGTGATGTGGTATTAGTTTTTGTAAAAAGTTTGAGCTAAAATGGATTTGAATGGAATATATCAGTTTTAAGAAGACGATCAAGTAGTTAGGGTTCAGAAAATGAGAGCAGGAAGTGCAGCCAAGTTGATTGTTGACGCTTTGCTTCAGAGGTTTCTTCCACTTGCTAGACGTAGAATTGAAACAGCTCAAGCACAGGTAGGAATTAATGCTTCTCTCTTCATTTTCTGCATTTGGTAAAATTTTCAAAAAAAAAAACTTTGGAAACCAGAATTGGTAATGTTTAACAGTTTGGTATCGGTTGGCATTGCTGCATTGATAAAACTTTAAGCTCTAGGGTCAAAATATAAAGATACTCTCCATTTCAATCTGGATAGTTGTAAATCCATTATCCATGTTATATGTAATTAGATGCTGCTTACCTAGATATTGCATGCAGTGTATGTAGTCTGACAGAAACTCGGAAAGTATTCTACTTTTTAGGGAACAGAATTTATTGGATAATCTTGCCATTTAATAATCTTATTTACCGTTATGCGTTTTTTTGGATTGTCTTACTGTTATAATTTATTTATTACTTTTTCTTACTTGTTCATGAATTAACAGGATGGGCAATACCTTCGACCCTCTGACCCTGCTTATGAGCAAGTATTGGATTCTTTAGCTATGGTAGCTCGACATACACCTGTACCACTTTTGGAGGCTCTACTTAAATGGAGGGAAAGGTTAAATGTTTTCTCTTGGGTTTCTTTTTCGTTGTTTCCCTGCCTTGCAATTTTATAAGCTTTCGAATACAGAACAGTTTATGATTATTTTCTGACTTTATGTTTCTAGAACACAGAAGTTTCCTTGAATCTTTATAAGTCCACTTACTCCACAATCTTTAACAAAATTAGTAAATTTTGACCTTAGTGACGAAGAATATTTGGAATTTAATATTATTATATGGAACAAAGCTTCTTTTTTCATACAAAAGGCCAATTCCAGTGTTATCATTGAAGCTGTCACACACTAGTCCTTAAGGGCTCTAGATCTTGTAAGTTGTAAGTTTTCCATTTATCATTCCCATAGAGTAAAGCTAAGCACAATTGTTTGGTGGCCATTTTTCCAAAATAAATCACTTTCTAAATCAAAATAGGTAGTTCAAATGAAGGTAAGACGTTTTGGGGATTATTAAAGATCCAAAGAAGGATTTTAGAAATGGGGGTGAACTTATGTGGAATCTAAAGATTGAGGGTACTATTGGATGAAGTGATAAACCAGGGAGATATGGTCTGCAGTTGTAAGAGTAGATTTTCAAGGAACATGAGTTTATCTGAAACCCTATATTGTCTATCATGTCTCTTAGCTTCATTTCATAAAAGGATCTGAAATCATCTTCCCGATATGGCTACCTCGAAATGAAAATAAATTTTTTTTTTTTTGTTTAAGCCTTTGATTCCCCATTTGTATATATATATTTCTCTCAACCATAATCCCCAAAAGATCGCTAAGGAAATTATCCTCAATAGATGGCTACCTATGTAACATGCACTCCACCTTTTAAAAAAATCCGTGTCGGATACACGGACACTCGACACACGAGGAGACATGTCAGACACACTTAAAAACTTATGCACATAATTCGGGGGAGAATTTGTAATAAAACCCTACTATATGAAGAAAAGGAAAGAGATGAGTAAGAATTGACCCCTTCATAAAAAAAAGTTAAAAAAAAAGGTGAGAAGGAGAGATGGTATGTTCTCTGTGTAAAAAATGATTTATATATAAATCACAATCCGTATCCCGTGTCAACTGGTTTTAAGATGCCGTCGGACACCGACACACGTTCCTGTGTCAATGTTGCTTAAATGGCTACCTAAAGAAAAGAAGCATACGTGCTCAACTATTTGCACACCATAAACATCTCCGATACAGCGCTACACATAGTCAAGATACTATCAGAAAATGAAGATAAAGTTTCATAGGCTTCTAGAAATGTGTTGATTGGCGGAATATCCATCTGCAGGACACAAGAAACAACATTCAACAAAAAGAGACTTCTTCTTAAATCATCAATATGTGCAAACCCAATAAATATTTACAACTCTGGGTGAATTTTGGTGATAGACAAGAATTGCTTAAAAATCACATCGATCGAGAAGGTAAAAGCATGAAAGTAAAAAAGTCATTATTACTGTTGCCCGATTGTATTAATGCAATTGTGTTTCCTAATTATGAAATGTTAACTTACCTTAATTATTAATGAAGGAACCTGGAATGATCTGTAGTTATGCGAACAGAAAATTAATTGGTTCACCACTTTTCTGTTTATGTTTACACATTAAGGGTGACAGAAGTGACCCTTATTATGATTACAAACAGTTTGAACTGCCAATGTACTTCGAAGGGAATATTAGTATGCCCAGAAAATATCAGGACAAGCGTCAGTTACACAACATAACCAATAAAAAGCCTGTATATTTCTAATCCAATGATTCCTTTTTTAGTTTCAAAGAAATATTTATGTCCTATTAGTCAATAATTACTAATTATTTCAGTAACTTTCATTATAATACCATAGATATGAAGATGGCTGTTGCATATTCATGCATATTAATTGTATTTAGTTGTTATTCAATGCAGCAGTGAGTCTCCAAAAGGCGCGAATGATGCCTCTACATTTCAAAGAAAGGTTAGGGCAGTGGCTTCTATCTTGCTATTATTGTTCTTTTATTAGTCGACTCCGTATCTATCCTATTAGGAATCTCATGATTGGTAGTGCACCATAAGCAACGATACCCATATCAACGACATCACTATATATAAAGAACAGATGGTCAAAATTCAAGATTTATATTTAGAGATTGGAGTCGACAGTTGCACATGTATGCTGCAACTGCAACCAGCGAGGGAACTTAATCGTATTTTCACCTCACTCTTTTGTTTGTTTACGTTCATATACAAATACATGCAGTTCATATGCATCTTTTGTTTTTTTTAATAGGGCATATACCATTAAATTTTCTGGTGTGGTTGGTGCATATATTTTTGTTTTGAGATGTTATGCGCCGAAGTGATTATGCCTCTTTTTTGCCATGTCTTTACCTTATAAATGCCTAACATAGATGCAAAGCTATAATATTGACTATTTACAAAAAAAATACAATCCCAACTTACTTTGAATTATATGCTAAACGTAGTTGTAATCTCTGCTTGGTCAATACTGTCATCAACTGAGGTTAGTATAAATATTTTTTTCTCTCTCAGTTTGAATTTATTACCACAACAAAAATTCTTCTTAATCAGCCCTTGTTCCAAAATTGATAAACATGAAGTGAGATGCTGTCATTGTGTGCATCTGGTTAATCAAGAAGTTCATTCATAAAATTCACAACTATCGGGGAATTTCATAACTTAAAACTGCACAGTGACTTTATAATTTTATATGCAATTGCCATTATTTCATTGTTATGAATATTCATAGATTTAAATTTTGATTTTGCACCTGACTGTTAGTACTTTATAAATGATCATGAGCAAGAGGTTTATGCTATAAGTCTCAGTGTGTATGAATCGTTGAGGTTGCAGGAGAAGTACCCAATTTTATTTTTTCTGCCGAGCTTTTTTCAATAAAATGATTTCACAGAATTCCTCCAGTTGTCTCAATAATGGGATATCTTGAAATATATAAATTGGTGGCAGGCTTTTTGGGAAGCCTGTTCCACCGCTCTCACACCTTGGATAAAGAATTTAATAGTAGAATTTTCAATTATACACACTTAATGCTGAGTACACATTGAATTTCTGGTAGTAGATCCATAATGGGAGAAGTGTTTAAAGTTATGGATTGTATTTAGGAATGTACAATGGTGTCTTAGTTTGTTTAATTGCCTGCTTTGCTTGCATCGAATTGTCCAACTGCGTGTTTTTGATTTGCCATACATGAATGAATGATTGAAAAAATGATTGAAAAAATTATTGAAAAAAATGTCTACAATATGACGGTGCTGGTTATTTATGAGGTTAGAATTTAGAAAGTTAGCAGATCTTGAGATGGGTGGAATATTAGTTGATCATACACGTGGAATGAGGTTTTGTTTTTTGGTTGGTAAGCATGTTTTGTATGAGATCAGTAACTCGGTAATATTATATTCTCACCTGTTACTATGATTTCTTACTCGGATTTGTAATGCTTAAACATGTGGTTCAGCTTGCAGTGGAGTGCATATTCTGCTCAGCATGTATTCGTTTTGTGGAGTGTTGCCCTCAGGACGGTCTTACAGGTCTGTATTTGTGATTACTTCGTTCCTCCGGTGTCAATATTTAAATCTCACGGTTCTTTGGTGGATGCAGAACAGCTTTGGTCCGGGCTTGAAAATTTTGTCTTTGACTGGCTAATAAACGCTGACAGGTCAGGCTTAGATGTACTTGATATTTCATGTGTGGCTTTATCAAACTTTTTCCATGTACTAATTAAGAAATCACCCTTGCCTTTCGTTTTATTCGCTATATGAATAGACCTAGAAATGGAATTTTCACCAGCTATAGTTGTTTCTTCTTTATCTTGAATGCAATGAACAGTTGTTGAAGTAAACCCGTACGAAACAAAATGAACAAAGCATTGAAAAATACGATACACTTTGCCAAACCTGCACAAACTGAGGATCCCTCAATGAAATTGTAGCATGTAAGGTGCCAAGATTCAGTATTAATGCAAAATACTAGGGAAAAGTCTTTGCTGCCCAAGATTTTTTGTTCATGTTGTGTTTTGACAAGTCATTATTCTTGTGACTCACATACTGTACCAATAAAGATCTTCAGCCTTAGTTGACTTCTTAGAAGCTGAATCTTAAAGTTATAATTTAAACAAGCTGTCTTTCTCTTCCAGCGTAGATCTGATCCAATGCTCGGATGTTTGGGTTGATTGTGTTTTGATCAGAAAAAAGGGAGGAAAAATAATGGTGCTATCTGTTGTAGTGTAGAATTAGACAGTTAGTTGGTTTCCTAGTTGTAGTAATAAATATTCTTGCTTCTTTATATTACTGCCAAAAGTATCATACTGATCTTTAGGACATCTCTTTAGCTTGTCTGTTTAGTCTTTCGCATTACTGTTCACTATTATTGTTAAGCTAGTATTTACTATTTAGCGCAGATCTTCTTTCTCTAAAAATATTTCATTTAAAAATATATACTCCAATTGTTGTGCTGAACCTTTAACTAAATCAAGATGCGCGAATAAGTTTTTATTTTCATAGTCTTATTTCTGCCAAAAGTGTACCAAAAGTTATCCCTCAAAGTTTGTGATACCCACAATATATTAACCCAATGTTTCCCAAATGCAGGGTTGTTAGTCAGTTTGAATATCCATCATTGGTTGATTTGCGGAGTCTTCTTCTAGACTTGGTTGCACAGCTCCTGGGTGCTTTATCAAGAATCAGGTAAACGAACCATAACCTATTATTGTAATACCCCGGAGTTGGGTTTAGTCCCACATCACTAAAGAATGGTTGTGGATAGTAGTATATAGAGCTTAATCATACACTAACTAATGTCAAGGCCTTTTGTGGAAAGCCCATATGGGTGGGTGGACCCTGATCCAAAATCCTCTACTGCTGGATAACTGTAATGACTAAAGGGGGACAATATTGACATTAGCGAGCGGTATGATGCTTGACGCACCGGGATGAGCGATGACGAAATCCCGGGACGTTACAGATGGTATCAGAGCCGACGACGTGTCGCCTGTTGCGGGTGGGGAGGTATGCTGGATAGGTACTTACCCCACTAGGCAGGGAACGTCGAAGATTTTGGGACTCTGCTGAGTATACTGCAGAGCCAAGGACGACTCTAGTCTAAGGTGGTGGGATTGTAATACCCCGGAGTTGGGTTTAGTCCCACATCACTAAGGAATGGTTGTGGATAGTAGTATATAGAGCTTAACCATACACTAACTAATGTTAATACCTTTTGGGGAAAACCCATATGGGTGGGTGGACCTTGATCCAAAACCCTCTACTTCTGGATAACCGTAGTGACTAAAGGGAGACAATATTGACATTAGCGAACGGTATGGTGTTCGACGCATGGGATGAGCGAGGACGAAATCCCGGGACGTTACAATTATTTTCTCGTGTGTGACTACCATTTTAACTTTTGTTAGAAGTTAGAGCTCTGAGGTAGTATACAATCAGTATCTAGAGAGGTTATAATGTTGTGACGTATTTTTTATGGCTCCAGGTAGAACAGTTGTAATGCTATTTAGATGTTCCGATATCAGTTTCTTATAGGGGCATAATATTGGTTATCAATTTATTTATTACTCCCTTTCTAAGTTAAATGCTCATGGACACCTTCCTTGTTTAGAGGCAAAGTAGGTTTTGTGTGTGTATCAAATCACAAACTTTATGTCTTTCCATAAAAATCACAATTTTGCCATATCATCAAGGAGTACGGAAGTAAATTACTGCTATAACAAAAGAACTTCTATTTAACAAATATTTTGCGCCTGATTTGCCGAATTGGTACTACTGTACTAGGGTCTTAGGCTTAATGTTGGAATCCCAACAGTGCTAAATTCTTTAAAGAGAAGGCTGCTAAGGTGGTGTTGTGTAGGCAACCATCAGTTCGATTGAATGGGAGGTCCATCTTTGGGAGTATACGGTGATTGTCTCAAACTATGCAAAATACTTATTGGCAGGAAAAGCTCGAAGGGGAAGCAAGACCAAGGAAGACTGATGGGAAGGAGAAAGAGAAACTAGAATCTAATGGAGTTAGAGGCTATAATAAAGACAATACTGATGGGTTCAGAGGGCCTTCTTTGGGAGTATACAGTGATTGTCTCAAACTATGCAAAATACGTATTGGCAGGAAAAGCTCGATGGGGAAGCAAGACCAAGGAAGACTGATGGGAAGGAGAAAGAGAAACTAGAATCTAATGGAGTTAGAGGCTATAACAAAGACAATACTGATGGATTCAGAGGACAAGGGAGTCTTGGTCGGGATTCATAGATTATGGGGTGTTGATCTAACTAAGAACAAAAGTAAATTAGGTAAGTATTGAGGGGCAGGGGGAGAAACAATGAATGACCATGGAGTATGCAGCGGATGCAGTCTCTATTGGGTATTGATTTTGTCGATTTGGATAATGATGGAGCGGTGGATGACATTATAGATGACGATTTTTCTTGTGATCTGCAGTGTCTGTAGGCGTTGTGGTTTTTTGGAACAATGTGATGCAGCGGAAGCTAAAATAAACTTAATCTAAGAATTAAAATTGCAAGGAATTGAAATAACGGAAAATAATTGCAAGAATTAAAAGCTGAAATTTAAATAACTTGAAAGGAAATTGCAAAAATTAAAGAACTTGAAGTAAAAGCTGAATTGAAAGAATAAACAAAATAATAGACTCTTTAATAATCAATGTATATCTTAACAAATTCGTTTTTGGAGCTCTTTATATAGATAACTCCTTTGAAACAATTAGAAATCCTACTAGAACTTGAATTACTTATTCCCTGAGGCAACTTTCTAAACCTATTAGGACTCAAAATAAGACTTCTAGACACTTCTAAAGACACTCTAATTAATTTTAAACAAAAATAATAATTTAAAACTCAAATCCTACTTCTATATAGACTTCTAAATAAGACCTAAAGCGAAAATAGAAACTAATATCAAAATAGGAAACTCTTGACATGTCCTACATCACAATGTATGGGTTAGAGGTGCTGGGTAGTGTTGTGATTAGTATCTGGCTAATCAACACTGGGATCTTCTTGATATGTAATGGTTTTCCGTTTTAATCAATGAATACATTGTAATTATCAAAAAACAAAAGTTAATTCTTGATCAGCTACTTTGCCACTGTAAGTGCCACTTCAATGTACCTTTTATCTATTATTATAAAACAAAGTTGCCCAATATGTGATTCATAAACTCTTAAAGATCAATATTTCCTGAATGTCTTATTATGTTTAATGCAGATTCTAGGGACGAGAGATCTTTGTATCACTTCGAACTTGTTACTGTAAAATTTATTGGTTTTTTCTATTTCTTATATAGGTTTAGTTCTGTTACCGAGCGCTTTTTCATGGAACTCAATACTCGTCGTATTGACACTAGTGTTGCTAGAAGTGAGACACTTAGCATCATTAATGGGATGCGTTACCTTAAGCTAGGGGTATGTGTAACTAAAATTTTTTAATTTGACATTTTCATCTTGTAATTGGTTTTATAATTGTCAGAGATAAATGTTGAAGTAGATGAAGACGGATAAAGTCTTCTTATATAAACTTGACACAATATCAGTAATGCTCAATTTGTTCCAGGTTAAGACCGAGGGTGGACTAAATGCATCTGCGTCCTTTGTCGCAAAAGCTAATCCTCTAAACCGTGCACCCCATAAAAGAAAAAGTGAACTACATCATGCACTGTGCAATATGCTTTCAAGCATACTAGCACCGCTTGCTGATGGTGGAAAAAGCCAGTGGCCTCCATCTGGTGTAGATCCTGCACTGACACTATGGTACGAAGCGGTTGCTAGAATAAGAGGTCAGCTTATGCATTGGATGGACAAACAGAGTAAACATATAGCCGTAAGTAAATCAAAAGAAGCACATAAGCACATTCTTGTTGTTTTAGAATCAAAATATGTTTTATGTAAATTAGCAGTATTTACTGTCTTTTTTCTCCAGAATTTTTTTCCTGGTTTGGTGCCCACCCTTATAGTCTCTAACAATATCAAATGTCAAAATACAAAGTATAAGTACTCATCATAAGCCGATGCCACTGAAACAGATTACTTAAACTAGTGATCCCGCTTTCAATATCACACTTTATGCTATACTAGGGTAGGGTTTGACTGGCACTAACAAAGCATTGTCGAGCAATCTCTCCTATCTTACCACAAATTACCGTAGGGGCAATCTCTTTGTTCCGCTGGTCCAAATCTTGAAAGCTTAACCATTTTTCCTATGTAATGCAACTTGCTTTGTAATAATTGTTATTATCATCATTGAATCATATATTCCTAGAGCCTTTGAAAATTTTACTTGAATTTCTTAATCTGGTTTGTAGCTTAAATCATTGAATGCACAGTGCTATGCTCTATCAATAAGTCACAGAGTTATGGGAAGTCATTTGGTTTCTCAGGAGTTCTACTGACCTTCATAGACGTATGAACTTTATAGATAAAGCATTAAGAGAGTGTATGGAGTGGAATGTCTGTGAAGGTATATTCTCTCCATTATTACCTCTCTCAGATCTAGTTCAGGAATCGGTTTACCTGTCTAGTCTCACAAAGTTAGCAGTACTTTTTGTTTTCAATTTCTTACTGTCCATTTACATTTGCATCTCAACTCACTTAAATGTTGCCTAGTCGTTTTGTTTCTTATTAAGGTTCTATTATCTTGTTCAATAACTAAGATGGTAAGATTATGTTTGATTTAAGGAGAATCAATTTTCCTTAAAACACATTGTGCATTGATGGAACTTTTCTTAAGCATGAATATCTTCCAGAGAAACAATAGGCCATGCTATCAATGACATTTTTGTGCTGAGTTATTGTATTGGTCTTTTCACTGACCTCAATATTACTTTTGCTAGGTTGGCTACCCTTTGGTGACCCTTCTTCTCTGCTTGGGTGATCCTCAAACCTTTAACAACAACTTGAGTCTTCACATGGAGCAGTTGTACAAGCATCTTAGGGTAAGATCAGTATTCTTGTTATACTCACGGTTTACTTCTGCATGGATTTATTATACCTCTCTATTGTTAAACTGTAAAGGTTCGACTGATTCATTGATCTTTTGCATTCCATTTGATTTTGTTACGCAGGACAAGAATCACCGTTTCATGGCCTTGGACTGTCTTCATCGAGTTGTGAGATTCTACTTAAGTGTTTATGCAGATTATCAACCCCGAAATCGTGTATGGGATTATCTAGACAGTGTAACATCACAACTTTTGACAGTTTTGAGGAAGGGCATGCTAACTCAGGATGTTCAGCATGACAAACTCGTCGAATTCTGTGTAACCATAGCCGAAAGCAACTTAGATTTTTCCATGAACCACATGATTCTTGAACTTTTGAAGCCAGATAGTCCAAGTGAAGCAAAGGTCATTGGCATACGTGCTTTACTCACTATTCTAATGTCTCCTTCAAATAGACAGACTGGTTTAGAAGTTTTCCGAGGTGATGAGCTGTTATTTTATATCCTAATGTCCAATGCTAAATTGTATAAAGTTTCCACTCATCTCACACCAGAATTTCATGTATTACATCAATAGGTCAGGATATTGGCCACTATATTCCAAAGGTGAAGTCTGCAATTGAATCAATCTTAAGGTCTTGCCATCGAACTTATAGTCAGGCTCTTCTTACTTCTTCAAAGACTACCATTGGTAATTCTTCCTAGCACATTATTTGTTTTATGATGAATATACGTGCATGACTTTGTATTTTGACTGTTGGCATTGGTGCATATGCAAAATAAACTTTGTTTTTCGACTGTTGGCATTGGTGCATATGCAAAATAAACTTATGGTCAAGGATATCTTCTCTGATGTTTGTGCTTATGAAACGTGTTATATCTTAAATAAGCATTTGCAAATGACGTCTTCTTTAGAATGGTTCGTTGCATCTTGGTGTAGCATGTATTTAGGATATTTATGAGTACAGTAATGCCAAAGGGCCAACCTTTTAAAGAGAAAGCTTTATTAATTGTGGGAAACTAAAAACCTTATCTGTTGAGGTTTTTACTCGTTATCTTCTAAAAATTCAAATGATTGAGCCCGGGAAGTGGTTTTTGCATCTTTTATCTGAAGATAAATTTTCTTTGACAAACTATCATTTTCTAAATCTTGGTTCCCAGTGTCCAGTACATTTTTGACTAATTTGGTGTTAATATTTTTGTCTTCGTGCTGTTCAAGCTATAGAAGTCCTGGGGGTCCAACTCAAAACCAATTGGCAATGAGTGGTGTAGCCCAGGAACTTAAATATTACTACAAAGCCCGACAATGTCCAATGTGGGACTAAACATCTCAACACGCCCCCTCACGTGTGGCATGATTTTGAGCCTAACACGTGGATTCATTAAACGTGTGACGTGGATTCATTAAACGGGTGACATGGAGCACACACGGGCCTTTGGCCCAGAATCAAAGCCCGCTCTGATACCATATAGAAGTCCTGGCGTCCAACTCAAAACCAATTGGCAATGAGTGGTGTAGCCCAGGAACTTAAATATTACTAGCAAGGCCCGACAATGTCCAATGTGGGACCAAACATCTCAACACAAGCCATCAATGGACATTTTTTATTTGTTGGTCAGTATCAGATTGCTCTTGGCTGAATTTTAAAGCACGGAGATGTCTCATATCTTTAGGGAGATAAGTAGGGAATGGTTTACACATCCTATCTAGTTTGAATGCATTCCGTGTAAACCTTCTTCCTCCCTTGAAGATTTTGCTTTATCTCGCTTTGTGTATGGAGATTCTATAAAGGACTGTGTAAGAATGAGAGTTAATATCTATGCAGGTAGGGGTCTGCCTTAACCCTATACATTATTTGACTATGAATTTCCTTAGTGATAAATAATTTGAAGTTTTCCAAACAATATTTGGACACCTCTTGGAAGAGCAAAAACAAAATAAATATAAACGATTAATGGTATAAGGTTAACCATTCAGTGCAGAGATCAAAATGTTGGGGGTTTCATACTTTTTTTCTTTAAGCGAGAGAGAGAA
>JABWDY010002570.1:0-11480 GCA_013358455.1 Thalictrum thalictroides | reverse complement strand
ATTTCATTTAAGAAAAGTGGAAAACTGGAAACGTAAAAAGTGGAAATACCAATTTAGTAGGTAAGGATAACTCTTGGCATATATGCACAAATATAGTTTAATACAAAAGCCAAAGGTACCTCTTCCTTTTGAGAATTTAATAGTTCCCTAAGCCATTGTCTTTTGGCCTTTTTACGCCGAGCACTTCTGCTAGGACCCTGGTAAAAGAAACAGATGGATATGAGCTTAGTTTCAAACTAACTCTTAATAGAAATACCCACATACATTAAGTTGTGTTCTAACTCAAACACCTTTTTCAGTTTAGTAAAACTGAAGTCCTTATGTGATGCAACAGATAGGCTGATGATGTCAACCTAGACACCATGGACAGCCATTTAAACTTTAAAGCAAATTTAATAAATGGTTGTTTTATTTTATTTCTGTCTTAGTTTTCTTGAGCTGTAATTTCCAAAACACATAGGTAGTTTTCTATTAATATTGATTACCAAACTACAACATTCCCACAGACTTATCCATAAGCCCATTCATGGAATCAAAGAATGCTTTTTGCATGAGTTATATTTGATACAGAAGTTTTTGCAAAACACAAAAGATCCTTACGGTAAAAAGGGGGAGTGGGTTCTTGAAAATATAGTTATTTAAGTTTCAAAAAGATTGACTTCTGCAGAGACATCATGTGCTAGACTGAAGTTAACAAATTACAACTTGGGTGTGTAATATATTCAGATTTCAAATTCCAATCAAAGATGAAAAATAAACTTCTGACCTTTTTTGTGCCTTCAGGAACAACCTCTTCTTTGGATTTTCCACCCTTCTCCTGTAGGTTATCGCACCTACGAAATATGAACAGAAAGTTTAAAAAGAACGAAACACAGAGATATCTTGGACAAGTGTAAATAAGAAGAGCTTAACCAACAAATAATATTTTGGTCCAACTGATGGAATGTGCTAACATTACTGTCACTAAAACCATGCAAGAAAGATATGATAGTAAGAAATGACAGTCTACAGTGAACTTCATCAAACACAAACATCAGAGTAAAAGGGAAGTAACAAACAAAATTACCAGATGGATCATAATAATGGTTTACAAGACCCAAGCTTCACCTTATCGTTCACTTGTCAGTATCAGACATATGGTTGAATTAATTAAGATTTAATTTCTTAAACCATCCTCCAGATCTGACCCATATCCATGGTCCAATGTGGTCTTTACCCAACACAAAGAAGATGACCTTAGCCACATACACATAAACAAGAGATTTGTCCTAAATTTCTAATACAACTACAAATAAGAGTCCACCAGCCCAGACCCAGATCCAGATCCACACAAAATTGCACATACTTAGATCTTAGGTTTTCAATCACACATTTCAGTTACAAACAGTTCTTCTGCAAGTTTAAACTTATTGGTGTTCTACTTATTGGTAGGTGTTCTACTTATTGGTTCTCATAGTTTGTGATATGCAGCTTAAACAAGAATTGGAGTTCCAAGTCACGACTACAAAAACAAAACATATATATGATACTATTATATAACTGTTACATCCAGGATCCAACTGCCACATTTTAATGCATGTTATCTTATCAAAACATGATGGTAGTCCATGTTTTTACAAAAATAAAGAACTGAAGTCAGTGAAGTGGATCTCAGTCCAACTGAAAATTCGAGACATGAATGTCTACACAATGGCAGATTCCATCCACAAATTATCTATCAGATGCTAAACTTAAGACTGATATATTATATGATCTACTGTATAGTGTAGCCTCATGAAATATGAAAACCCATTAATATATTCTAATAGTCTTATGAGGGAAAACCAGCAATCACTATCATTATTAGCATGGAATACATAAAACACTAAATCGACAGGCGGATTTTCCTCAAAATATCTAGCATTTCAATAAGAACATTATTTGACAGATAGGAGGATGAGAAAAGAAATGAACATCTTTGGGGGACTACTAGCACTGCAAAGTAAAAACATTACCTCTCTCTTTTTGACATATGCACATTTTTGTCCTCGATTCCGTTGCAAACTTCAGAAGGACGTGTTTTCTGCAATTTTACACTAGTCTTGGATGACCTGTCCTTGCGGAAAGGTTTTTGCAAGTGGACTTCCTTAGAGCAACAGGCTGGATCCTTTAGATGGTCATCATTCTCAACACCTTTGGCTGGAGATGTTAAGGATTTCTCAGGACTAGGATTCTTGATTTTTCTCCTCCTGCAACATCCAATAACAAGTAGTGACCAAAACGAAAGGAAAGGAAAATGGAAACATATGTCGATTTGCCATATATGAACAACTGTAATTCTGTACAGAATACAGTTTCAATATGTTCACATTTAAAACTATAATAAGATAACATAGCATAGTGTTCATATATTAAAAAAAGACAATAGCACAAACATCAAACATATAAACAGACATAACTATGTGAGTTGAACATGGATATGTGGTTTATAAATTGTGACGATTCCAACATTTTCTCTACTTGCTTATGCCAAAGTCCTTAAGGTCCAAGAGTTAAGTCCAATTTCAGAGCCAAGTCAATTGCAATTTTTGAAATATAACAATCCGTAATCAAGTTCTAAATATAGATTACAATAGGAGATTTTTAGAAGAACGGATAAAAGAGAATACTTTGTACTCGGCATTTTCTTGGATGATTTTCTTTTCTTCGAAGCTTTTTTCCCACTTGAAGAAGTTTCCAAATGCAAAGTGTTTTCACATTCAATATCTTCAGGTTCGCTCTGATAGCTTTCAGTTTCCCTTTCAACTCCTTCAAGTGCTAAAAGTTTCACTCCATTTAACAAAGGCTGCTTTTCCTCAACCTCAGAATCCTCAAGATAAAGTGTCCCACCATCTATACCATTGGTATCTGTAGCACCACCATCTTTCCTTTTCACCCTGAATGACGGTATGCCAGACATGATAGCAATAATTTGTGGATTGCGAACAAATAAGAAATGCTGAATCACAGATGAAAAAAAACATGCTTAAAACTAACTAACCTGATAATATCTTTATCTTTAAAAACACGAGTTGATTCGAAAGGCGGTAGGACAAAACCATCCATCTGCAACAACAAGGAACAAAAATTCCTCAAATTAAAAACCCACAAAATCCCAATCATTTTAAACAAACCCCAATTTCGAATTTTAAACAAAATGACATCTTAAACAGATATGAGTGTTTAATATCCAATTCCAATGCATATTAGTTAGTGTAGAAGTTGAAACTGTTGGAGGAGAAGATTGGGGGAAAAACTTACTGAGATACGAAGGCCATTAGGGCAAGAGTGATGAAGGTCGAAAGAGTTTGTAAGATATGAAGAAAGATCAGAGATTGTTTCAAAGTCTGGTTTAAGAAGAATCAAACTTCGCTTCAATCCTTGTGATTTCTGTGATTTAGTGAGAACATTTCTATCTTCGAATACAACTCCAAGTCTCACACTCTCCATTTTAGCAAATAGCAGAGCAGAAGAACAAAGCTCCTTAAACCCTCCCCTCCCCTTCTCTTTCTCTCCAGAGGGTTTTGTTCTGTGTGAGAAGAGAGCTAAAACGATTTATTAATGGATGGGCCTCCGGTCCATGATCCATGGCATGTGTAAAATTAATTAGGCGTTTGCAGGCTAATTTTGATTCATCTACGTGCTAATGTGCGATACTGGTTTCGTTACAACTTTACGAGACATTTCAAGGGTTGAAGAGCATTGGAACATCTATAATATTATAGAAAATATAATATTTTTGAAAAGTTGTCCCTAATGCAACCATCTATTATAACTTATGTATGCGAGTAATATAGCAACTTCTATATCTTCTGTTAAAATCGCAGGAGATATAGCAGCTACTATACTTATATTTTGAAGTTCCACGCAACATGAGGTTGCGTGCTACATTTTTTTTATCCAACTTCTATACGCAACCTTATGTTGTGTGTTACGTTTTTAACAAATGGTTATAGCAGTTTTTAAAAAAAATGTGTGTTACGTTTTAACAAATGCGTGTTACGTGTAAAAAAAAAAAAATTCATACGCAACCCTCATGTTGCGTATGAAATATAGTTATAACTTATAACCATTTCTAACAAATGCATTAGGGACACTATTTGGTATAACAGTTTTTTTATTTTAACAGCTTCTATTCTATCCTAGGTGAAGGCTTTTTTATCTTAGGTGGAGGCTATATTATTATATATGTTGCATTAGAGATGCTCTAACGTAGCAACAATGTTGCAATTCGTGCAACACCAATATTGTGAGAAACGCACGGAATTTGTCAACCGCGCAGGTTTAGTTCTTTCAAGAAAAGGCGAGGAAGCACGTTGGGATTTCAGCAATGCCGACTGCAGTCATACGCCCTGCTCTGCCACTTCTTTTAGTTACTACCAGGTTATGTCGTGTTTGTAATTAGATGCTCAGAGCAAGATAATGTACAATATAAGATGCTCAGAGCTCAGTTAGTTCAATGCACACCACTGATAAATACTGCTAGTAACTACCACATTTTCCTGTTAATGTTGGCTATGACATCACCATCCTAACGTTCCAAGCCTGAGTGAGATAAAACTCAGATGTTTTCCCAAAACAACCCCAATATTACTACTTGTGTCTATACCAGATTACCAGTACATGAAAGAATACATAACCCTTATCCTAGCAATTCAAAAGTCCATGAAAGCTGTTCTGCTTCTGTCAATTTAGAAAGATTTTGGGAAGCAAGCTCATTTTAACAGTACAAGCACGACTCATGGTTGCAATAATAATAATAATTCGAGTACAGGCTCCCCTCTTACCACTCTATGAGAACTGAACAAGGACTATCCACTGGAAACAAATATAGCTTACTATTGATTATTACAAACAAAAATTTAACAAGAAGTTTAGAAAAATGAAGTGAGAAGAGAGAGCAATGTATTCCTTGTCTGTAACTAATGAAGCAGAAGTTCCAACTACAGAACCAAGATGCAGTCTCTCTCCTCGCTTGTATCTGATTAACCACCTCAACCCTCGCCTTGCTTCTAACCTGATTTAAATGCCCCTGCAGCAATGCAACACATGTATCAGCCAACAAATAAATTACAAAGAACTATTTCCCTATGTTACAAGAGAATGTAAGCTCTTCAAGGATTTAGTTGTAAGAGTTTAGATTACTTTACCCTAACAAAACATTTAGTTCTCACTCACTTACTAATTGTTGGTAATAAACTGTCTTCACTGGGCAAGTGATGCAGCGGAAGCTAAAATAAACTTAATCTAAGAACTGAAATTGCTAAGAATTGAAAGAATAGAAAAGAATTGCAAGAATTAAAAACTAGAATTTAAATAACTTGAAAGAAATTGCAGAAAGTAAAGAACTTCAAGTAAAAACCGAAATAAAAAACAATAAACAAAATAATAAACTCATTATCACCAATCCATATTATAAATTTGTTTTTGAGCTCTTTATATAGATGACTCCCATGAAACAATTAGAAATCCTACTAGAACTTTAACTACTTGTTCCTTAAGGTATATAGTACCTTTAGGCAACTGCCTAAATCTAGTAGGACTCAAAATAAAACTTCTAGACACTTCAAAACTCTTACTAATAATAATTCAAAAATACTTTTTGGCCTTTTAAAGAAATCATAAACCCAAATAGAAAACCAATTAGTGTATGTGTTATGACCTATCAGTAGGCAATATCTAGTAAGAGTATTTGTTAGACTCAACAAATCTACCATTTCTACTTTAAAAAGTTTGTTAGCAATTGCCAACTTGTGATGTACTCGACTCAACTTGTGATGAACTCGACTCAAATCTTAATGTTGAGATAAAAATTTTTAGAATATATCATCAAAACGGATGATATCAGTTTTGATTATATCAAACCGGGCACAAATTGCTATCATAAACCGTTTACTCAAATGTACTTCCAATTCAACCCACCTTTGATGTACTCGTTTCCCAAAAAAGTATTACTATTTTATCGGTTCGTTTTTGGATTTGCTTCCAAACATAGCAAATATACTCATCTTCAACGGGGGACCAAATATCACTTCTCTTTCTTTTCAACATTGCAAGATGAAAATACATAATACTAAAAAATGACAAACTATTTATATACTCAATTTACAACGGCTTTATTTTCAAATTCAAATACAACGACTCTATTTATAACTGCTCTATTTTCATCTTCAATGGGGCAAAACGGTAATTTTTTCATCTCAACTTCGTTTTGCTAGGTCACGTGCTATATATTTTAATAGTTGACCTAGAAGTGTTAAGGAAATGTTAAACTCTGTGTTACAATAGCACAACCATTAAGGTGCTTTTTAGCATTTTTCCTAAAAATGTTATTATAGCACTACCATCGTCCATTGGAGATGCCCTTACTTCTCCTATAAAGGCATCTCTAATGGTAGTGCAATAAAAGTATTTTTTAAGAAAATGTTATAATTAAAACCCAATAATTGTGCTACTACAACATTTTTTTTAACATTTGCCTAAAAGTTTTAGGTCAATATGTAAAAGTAGCACAAGACTTAGCAGATCTTGGTCAAGATAAAAAAGCAACACGAACCGCACAACCAATGCGGTCTCACCTCCAGACCGTATTAACTATGCGGTCTCATTCTGTTTACTAACCAAACCACATATGTAGTACGGTTTGTTGACTAGACCAACAGTAACCTGCAAGCCCAATTTTCACCTGCAGCCCAACTATATTTTTCAAAATAACTATTTTGCCTTTCTGCTCTTATATATTGCAAATACCTCCATTGATGAACTTGCCAATTTTTTCTTCATTCCTTCTTCTTTCAATCTAATAGTTCACTATATTCTAAGTGACTTACTATAGTAAAATAAAATTTTGGATTCCGAAGGAACTATGAACAAATGGTTGAGGATTCGGATGATGATGAAGTACTCAAAGAATTGAGGATTAAAAAAATTGTTCATAATTTGTTGAACCAACTTCATAATTGAGGCAAAAGTTTAATTCAACGTGATTTGAGTATTGAAGTGAAACTATTAACGCCGAAAGTGAATTTGAAAATAGAGTTGTTGTAAATAAAACTGTTATATTTGAATTTGAAAATAGAGTCGTTGTAAATTTAGTCTATAAATAGTTTGTAATATTTTAGTATTATGTATCTTCATCATGCAATATCGAAAAGAGAGAGAAGTGATATTTGATCCCCCATTGAAGATGAGTATATCTGTTATGCTTGGAAGCAAACACAAAGACAAGTCGATAAAACGGAAATACTCTTTTGATGACGAATATATTAAAGGTGGGTTAAATTAGAAGTACATTTGAGTCAACGACCTATGAAAGAAATTCGTGCCATTCGTGCCCGGTTTGATATAATCAAAACTAATATCATCTGTTTTGATGGTATAATTGAGATTACAAAATTCTAGAGACATTAGATCATATTTCTGAAGCCTTTACTTTTTAAAAAATAATCATGGAATCTAGTTTGATTGGCAAGGTTGTTGGTTTATTCTAAAAGATTTCATCTCAACGTTAAGAGTTGAGTCGAGTACATCACAAGTTGTGTCGAGCACATCACAAGTTGTGCCGACTGTCGAGTATATCACAAGTTGAGTCAGTTGATGTACCAACAGTGTTCTAAAAAGCCACCTAGAAAGTGCTTGGCAAACCCGCCTAGGCCTCCACTCTCTAGGCAGTTGGAAAATCAGTTGGCTGACTAGGCCAGCAGCTTGGCGGATTAGACTGGCTGTGCGGCCAAGTAAGAAAACCCAACCAGAAAGCCCAAATACGCTAATTGGTAAATTTTACTTAATCCAAATGCCAATGTTTCATGTGTCTATTAAATCATTCTATCCAAACTTATGCTTAGTAAATTAGGTTTCTTGAAATCCAAAATTTCACCAGCAGCGTAATTGATGTTAGCAAGTAATAATGCAAACATCATCAGTAGCACTTGATCTCTCCACCCAAGTACATACTGTACACTTAAAAATTAAGATTAAACAGTCCAGCTAATAAATTTATTAGACATAAAACCTTCATAAGAACATTTGCAAAACAGAGCTAATTATAAAATATAGTATTTTTTGTAGTAATTGAGATCCTGTAGTATCTATTGTAGTATTATATCTATATTTCAAAATTCAAAAAGGACTGCATATTTTGACTACCATAACCCATTTCAGAAAATTAACCTCTTGCGTGGAGTCGAAACAGACCGTCACTGGTTACATATTAGCAAAATTCTACTCACCAATCAGCTCCTATGTCTTACCATACCCATAAGAAGACCAATGCAATAATATATTTAGACACAACAATGAGCTTTTTCTTAGTAGAAGCTATTGATATGAGTTGGATCAATGGGGCGAATCCCTAACTACATATCACATTCTCAGTTCAAGCTACTAGTACATCCCAAAGAGGTGGAGATATCTAACTCTTAGAACAGACTAGTATTTTAGCATCTTTGAACAGTATCATTCTATAGAAAGGCAGCTCCAATATCTAGCTCCATACCATTATCTTATCATGTTTTGAAGTGCCATATGTGGATTTGAATCATTTAAACTTTCTCCTAGACCCTCATTGAGGTCTCTCACTGCACTTAAAGTATGTTTCTGTTGTTAGGCTCCATCATCTTCCATCTTCATGATTCGAATCCCTGGCATCATAATGTCTTAAACTCTTAGTTTCACCACTTACGTCTCTTTCGTCAGTTTGCACATTGTAAAGCAAGTCATTTTGCCCCTCTCTCTACCACTATGTTTTGCAAGTGTCATGGTCATTTTTTCCTACTAAATATGCTTGATTGATGACCTAGGCCCTCGAAACAGTATTGCTATACAGCAATTCGTAAACACCCTTATTTTTTAAACTCTAGTCATAAGTTTGAAACTTGAAAGATATCACGATATGAATTATATTTTGATGGCGTCTTCAACTAGGCTATCGTGATCAAGGGTTGTAAGATGTGTGTGTGTGTGATAGATGCTTTCCTTTGTCTTCGAACAGGCATTCTATCTTGGGGCAGCCACAAAGCTATGTGATTACAACCGTACCACGATCCAAGAGCTGGTATTGGAAACATACAGAAGTAACAGCTTACTATTCTGAACACACTACCATGATCCCTAGAACTATTAGTTTCTTGGTAGACAACCTCAAAGAGGTGCACATTTGTAATTTAACAGACATGTACTGTAGGTCTGTAGCATCTTCTGACCTGTCGGCATTCTATCAAGAGCCAGCTACAAGGTTTGGCTGCATGGGACATATATGAGTTATTATGTCCTATAAGCTTCCATAGTCCTTACTGCTCAATATTAATATCACATGCTTTCATTTATTTTGATGTGTCATGCATGGAATCAAATCATTTAGATATTATCCTAGATCCTGAATAAGGGTTTAGTCTCACACTGCACTCAAAATCAAAGTATATTTTTTTTTTGTAAGACTCCATCTTCATTGATATCAATACAGATGTGTGATGTTTTTATGTCCTATAAGCTTCCATAGTCCTTACTGCTCACTATTTTGATGTGTCATGCATGGAATCAAATCATTTAGATATTATCCTAGATCCTGAATAAAAGTTCAGTCTCACATTGCTCTCAAAGTCAAAGTACATTTTTTTTGTTAGACTTCATCTTCATTGATATCAATACAGATGTGTGATATTTTTAATCTTACCAAATGTCTCTTTCGTCAATTTTGCACATTGTAAAATCGGCAAAAAAAACATTTTCTTCCTTCTCTCTACACTCAAAATAGCAAAAACTTTAATCTTGAGTTTGAAACTTATGAAGTAATGAGTTATGAAAATAAGGTTTTTATCTGAAGGTGTCCTCTCAAAACTAACACTCGAAACTCAGTAATCCACCATAAACTCATCATATCATTCCTAATTACTTTGTTTTTACAATGAAAACCTTTCTAATTTCATCTCTAACAAGCCAACTAAAAGAATCATATTTCTACAACTAAGAAATCAAAATTTCTTAATGTAAGAACATACCTGACTTTCTTGATAAGGATAGATTGAAGCTTGCGAGCCAAATCTTGAGATTTAAGCTTACGTTGTAGACCTTTCTGAGCTAAAATTCGCTTTTCTGAATTCTTGATATGATGAGTTCTCATACTATAACTCTTAATCAATCTTTCCATACCACTTTGCCTCATTCTACGTTCCATTAGAGTTAAAGCTTGATCCAAATTATTATTTCGAACACTCACTTGAATCCCTCGCAACTGCTGAAACTGTTGTTGCTTCCCGTGCAATGAAGATGTAGTGTTAGAGTTCTTCAAGAAATTACATGCTTGTTTTGCAATCGAATTCATTTCTTTCTTCTGGAACGTTTTCAACTTCTAGGGTTTTTGAGTTGTGAAAGAAAAGAAAGAAGAAATAAAGAATAACAAGTGGTTGCGATATCCGAAACATTCGATATATCGGGGAAACAATAAATTGGGCCGGATTTTACAATAATTTAGTTATAGTTTGGGCCCAAATCAATAATAAGATAGCAATAAAGGGGACATAGTTGTAGTTTTGGTGGTAAACTGTCATTTCAAAAATCAAAACTGCAAACTTTTGCATCTACTTAGTATTTACATGTACAATATATAGATTTAGCTGTCTTTTTCCTCGGCCGGTTTGACAGTGTTTACACAAGCATGTAGGCCTATTCGTTAATTCGTACTATCAAGCCGACCGAGAGAAGGGAGCTCATGAGTGAGTGCTTATTTATATGGATGTGCTATGCACTTTGAAACATCCTGCCCTGCATGTGTCAAAGATTTTGTGAAACAGTTTTGATCCATTGCAAGTTAAATCAAAGGAACGGAACAAAAGTAATAAAAGCAGCTGTAAAATTGCAAGGTATTATCCTTACAAGTGAGCCATTCTTATGCCCGGCCTGGCTTGCAATGTACCTGTCTTGAAAGAAACACCTAGCTATAAGTGTAAATTGAACTTTTGTAGGTTAATGTAATTTCTATTAGCATCAACATCTTGAACTTTATTGTGTTTTTTTCTTCATTCATGCTTTTATTATTCATATACGCAAACTTAACAGATTTGGTAATTAAATCAAAATGGAGTTATGGATCAACTCCAATGAATAGCTATTCTGGTCTAAGTGCAGCAGTTGACAGTAGTGAAAGGTGAAAGGTTTAGGTTTACTCTTTGAAATCGAAAGTTAGAGTCTGACATATATAGATGAGCTAATGAGATATTTTGCTGCAGAAGCCAATGGCAGTTGAATTCACTCTTGGATTGCAACCGCAAGATGAGGTATGCTAATTCATTTCTTATCCTTACTTAGATTATAGTTGTATCCTTTACTAAGTAATTAGAAGAGGCCGGGTTCTTTTTTCTGGGATGAAGGGGAGGTTGGGTTGAAAGGAGGGAGGCTATGCCGAAGAATTTGATAAACTAATATGCGTGTTCTTTGATTGTGATTTTTATTTCACTTGAGTTGGAGAG
>JABWDY010002487.1:20452-31014 GCA_013358455.1 Thalictrum thalictroides | reverse complement strand
TTATTTATTTATTTGAAGAAAGCTCATTTGTTTGATTTTCCCTCCATTTTTTTTTTGTTGTTTTAAGAATTTAAATTAAAGAAACTCTTGCAGGTAAGGTTTTCTACGAATATAACAAATAAAATATCTTATGGAGTCATTAAAGAAAAGATTTCTTCACCAACCGATCAAATTCAACCCATGATTGATCTTTTACGCGATTCTGCTACAAAGGGATTCATTAGACAAGGAAAAGCAGTTCATGGGATGTCAATGAAATGTAATCTTAGTGATGATAAATTAGTTGTTTTACTCAATCATGTAATTCACATGTATGTAAAATGCTCAGAACTGGAAACTGCGCAAAGGGTATTTGATCAAATGCCTCTAAAGAATGTGTTCTCTTGGACAGTTATGATTGTTGGATCGACGGATAATGGGTTGTTTCTTGAGGGGTTTAGATATTTTTGTGAGATGCAAAATTATGGGATTTCGCCTGACAAATTTACTTATTCTGCCTTCGTTCAGGCTTGTATTGGACTAAGTTCTATTGGTTTGGGTAAAATGGTGCATGCTCAGATTGTTAAGGGAGGATTATCTGATCAAGTTGTTGTTAGTACTTCGCTTCTTAATATGTATGCGAAGGTTGGAGAGATCGAAGATTCAGTTCGGGTGTTTGATACCATGAATGAGCATAATCAAGTTTCATGGAATGCTATGATAGCGGGATATGCATCAAATGATCTTCACATGGAAGCATTTAGTCATTTTACAAAAATGAAGGAGGAAGGTAACACCCCAAACGTAACCACATTTGCTAGTGTTTTAAAGTCAGTTGCGAACTTGGGTGATGTCAATAAAGGCAGAGAAGTTCATATACATGTGAATGAGCTGGGTATGGAGTCTTACATTCAAGTGGGAACTGCACTGATCGATATGTACTCCAAATGTGGGTGTTTGGATGATGCTAGAGCGGTGTTCAATAGAAATTTCACAGATTGTAAACTGAATCTTCCATGGAACGCAATGACATCTGGCTACTCACAGAATGCGTGTAGTAAGGAGGCCTTGGATCTCTTTGTTGCAATGTGTGAGAAGAATGTAAAACCAGATTTTTTCACTTATGGCAGCTTGTTCAGTGCGATTGTGGATTTGAAGTGTTTGGACACCGCGAAAGAAGTTCATGCAAAGGTAGTAAAGTTTGGATATGATATGAAAGATCTTAGTGTCAATAATGTGATTGCACACACATATTCCAAGTGTGGGTCCTTTGAAGATGCGATAAAGGTCTTTGAGAGGATGGAAGAAAAGGACTTAGTATCTTGGACTACCATGGTCACCGCTTATGCCATCTCTTCAGAGGAGGATAAAGCACTTAGCCTTTTCTCCCAAATGAGGAACGAAGGAATTACACCCAATCAATTCACATATGCTAGTGTACTTGCAAGTTGTGCTAGCCTTTGTTTGCTTGAATATGGTCGACCAATCCATGGCCTTCTGTATAAGGCAGGATTGAGCAATTACAAGTGCGTTGAGAGTGCTCTGATTGACATGTATGCCAAATGTGGTAGTATTATTGAAGCTGAAAAAGCCTTTGAGGAGATTGCTGGTCCTGATATTGTTTCGTGGACTGCAATATTGTCAGGCTATGCTCAACATGGTCTTACCAGAAAAGCACTTGAACTCTTTCAAAGAATGGAAGAATCCAGTATCAAGCCTAACACAGTTACCCTCTTATGTGTTCTGTTTGCTTGCAGTCATGGAGGTATGGTGGAAGAGGGCCTTCATTATTTTAAATCAATCGAAGCGAGATATCGGTTGGTTCCCAATATGGAGCACTATGCTTGTGTTGTTGATCTTTTAGGTCGTGTGGGACGTCTTAACGATGCGATGGAGTTCATTGACAATATGCCAGTGGAGCCTAGTGATATGGTTTGGCAGACATTGTTGGCTGCTTGTAGGGTGCACGGAAACATTGAGTTGGGAGAGATAGCTGCTAAGAAAGTTCTTTCATTTAGCCCCCAGCATTCTTCGGCATATGTCCTTCTATCAAACACTTACATCGAGAAGGGTAGTATAGAAAATGGATTAAGTTTGAGAAATGTGATGACTGACAGGGGTGTGAAGAAAGAACCAGGATTTAGTTGGATATCTGTGAGAGGTACAACCCATAAATTCTTTTCAGGTGACCAGCAACACCCACAAAAAGAGGAGATAAATGTCAAATTAGCAGAATTGAGGGAGAAGATGAGGGCATTGGGTTATGTTCCAGACTTGAGATACGTACTACAAGATGTTGAATGAAATGGAGATTGCCCAGCTTTAAATCCCATCTATCGAAAAGACCAAGAAATCCCTTATTATACTGTTCGTCACTTCTTCCGCTTCTTTACGCGAGAAGATCTAAGTCATTGGCTGAGATGGATATGTCGGTACTTGTTATTGAGGTATTGGTTTTATTGTTTCTCCCCTTTCTATTGAATCTGATCATTATATCGTTCACACAGATTATTTACCCAAGTTTTTCTTTTGCTACCCTGTTTTGGTCATGAAGTGCAGACTTCGTAACCAATGCAGAAGTGAGCTTCTACTCAGGTGTATAATATGCCATCATAGTTGGTGGACTAGTGGATTATTTTGTTTCTTGAAGAGTATGAATGTCCACAAAACTTGCTGAGTACCTTCAGTCCTCACATGGGTATAAAATGGGAACAAATAATACAACTGATGAAGAAAGGACTTATGGAGCTGATGCTAAACTTCAGTATATAGCCGGGTCAGTGCACTTTTTGCCTGAGCCCCACTGAATTCAAATCATACCCTTCTAAGATGCATGATTGAAGGCAATTATGTAGTTTATACGTATACCCTTTCCATAATTTATCTTGCCTTAAGAAGAACCATTTTAGATAAGAATCCAAAAGATACAATTCAAACCCCAGCAGTAAAGGCTTTGAGACGAGTATGATAATATTTTGCATTTTGTCTTGGTGATAGATAATCTTTGTAAGCCCAAAGTCACTTTTGATTTCTAAATAATAAAACTCATTTATTTTGCACCGTAATCTGCTGAAATAGACTTAACTGCCTTTTATAAACCAGAGCTGGTTTCTCACTCACTGTTTTTCTTCGTTCATAAATCTATGATAGGTTTCTAAATGAACAAGTAGCTGCCAAGCAGTGATCAGATACTTCAAGGGGTGTGTATGTCTTTTCTGTGTGAACCCAAATCCGTTGAAAGAAGGTCCGGAGCTGTTCCTCAAAGGACTTTTGAGCGAAGCTGTGCTTGCTTTAGAAGCTGAAGTGTTAAGAAACCCTGAAAACTCTGAAGGTTGGAGGTTACTTCAAATAACACATTACACATGCAGAAAATGATGATGATCAGCAGGTTAGGCTATTTTAAAACTTTGTTCAGCAAGTTTCTAGTTTACATTGTCATGCAAAATACTTGGATAACTATTCTACTATCAGTTGGACCATGTGATTATTGTATCATCATCTATTAATGGATGTTAGTTTACACCCTTCTCATTATGAATAGTGCACAGTTGCATTGATTGATATAAATGTGGAGTGATCATTGGCGAGATTGAATGGGAACAATACAATTTCAAAAGTGAACTATAATGCATTAACTTTGTAATAATTCTGTGGAGGCTCTCTTGAGTTAGTGGTGTGAGTTGTATTCATGGGTGGCGTATTTATTTAAGATGGCATTAAGGGGGTTTGTGTCGGGACTTTGTTCTGCTTTTTGCTTGCTTTAATATGATGTTCATGAATTTATGGCTTTGCAATTATATTGATGAATACATTTTTATTTATGGAAAAAGAAATTTGCTAACTATGCATTTTATAACAATGTCGGGAGAAATGATTTCCACTCCTTTGGCTAATTATTGCAAAAATATCTATAGGGCGCCACACAAAATGATTAGTATTAATCATGGACGAAGATTGGTATTTGGTGGAGGTGAGAGAGATCAGAGATGCCTACGAGTGAGGTGAAGGTTGAAGATGCTATAAACCCTCTTGGGAGGAGACAAAGCGCAAGGTAACGATAGCTTTTGTTTAGATATCTTCAGAATTCCAAGACGATAGCATTTATGATATGCCCTGACGATAGTCTGATAATGTGAAAGTCCGATTGAAATGCTCCTAAATTGGAGTTTTCTTGGGGAGATTTTGCATAGTATAGATAGATATGGCTCCAATGGAACAAACAATTCATGTTGGTAATTCAAGTTTTCAAATACCCTTATACTCAGAAGATAATTGCTTCAATCATTGGACTTGACTAACTAAAATTTCTATGAATAACATGTACTGCAACAGATTTTCTTAATATCTTCTTGAAAACCACTATTTCATTAATGTGGATGCAGAATCTTTTGAAGAAGGATTATCATCTTTCCTCTAGAGGATATCTGATGTCATGTGGAATAACTTTTAAACATCTGGTTCAACGTAATGATTTTTCTGTGGGGGAGTCTGACTTGGACATCTTATGTAGAGTTTGCATGAATTATGTGTTTCATACTTTCATACATTTAGGGGATGCAATGTTCAACTGGTTTCCTTTTTTAAGTGAAGGATATTTAAAATTGCAGGCTCCATGATGCGTGCACAAGAGGTTGATCCAACAAATCTTGAAGTTCTTCTTGCTCTTTGCGTGAGACACACTAATGGTTAGTGAATGGTTCTCCATTTATCTTTGAAATCCCTCTCAAACTCAATTGGTTGAACTGTTTTGGCATGAAAAGGTTCCTCACCTACTGAGCAGAGTAAGCAGTGCAGCATGCTCTCGGTTCTAACTCTAATGTTTGCCTTCTTGTGCTTTAAAGAATCGAGCTGTTAAGGGAACCATCCTTGTGCTCGTTTTAGAGTGGGAAGGTTGAGTAGCCGTTTAAGGTTTCGCTTAGACTCAAGGTATCCATCCTGCCGGTGGTGCCCACGATAGATACAACTCAGTATTCTGGTGTGGACATACATAGGGCGTCCGGATTGTGGCATGAACTACCGACCAACCTCACCTTTTCCCCAATTAACGTAAAAAGCGCTCAAACATCACTTATGATAAAACACATGCCAAAAAAGAGAGGACACACAATCCCGCTCCCTTATGGCAGTGAATTGGTCGCAAATAAAATTCTTTATCAGCACATTGGAGAAACCGTTGTGAATTTTACCAAATACAAGTTATGGGGAAGACTGTTTTCATGTGCAGATTTTATTGATTAGCAAATAACTCTCTGTACATTGTTGCAGAATTGGAGCAGGCAGCAGCTTTGAAATATTTATACAGCTGGCTTTAAAGTATGGAGCGGTTGCCCTTCCTGAGCAAATTAATTCCCTGTATCATGTTGATGTATGACTCCGTTTCAAGTTACCTTTTCCAGTTATAGCTTCCTTCACTTTTTCCTATTCCCAGGAACCAGCAATAGCTGCACTAAGCGGTCGTACATAAAATGCAGGTATAAATATGTATTTCATACACGAATATTTCACATGGTTGCTGAAATGCATCCCTAAATTCGCTTTTTGTGCATTTTGACCTGAAATGCTGAGCTTTTGTCATTCGAGATTGTAGGTCGCAAGATTATTCAATGAGGCTGCTCAGATAGTGCCGGAAGATGCTGACGTCCATAAAGTCCTTGGTGTCCTCTAAAACATATCAAGTGAGTATGACAAAGCTATAGCATCCTCTGAGACTGCATTGAAACTTAGCCTCATGATTATTCTCTTTGGAACAAACTCGGTGCAACACAAGCAAACAGTGTTCACAGTGCAGCTGCAATATTGGCTTATCAACAGGTACTATTTTCCATCCCATCTGAGTATTTATGTAGGTACACGTATTAAAATTAATTAAATGTATAAGATTCATTAGCCATCGCAGTTTACTCCGGAGCTGACGATGGTGGTGGGGTTTTCAGAATCAAGAATTTAAGTCATTTAACCATGTCTAATTTTGGGGCTGCTATATTGCTTAGGGTTTTATGCTTAATTTTAAAGCCATAATCCAAAAGCTAGTAAATTATTGTAGGCTTTTGGCCAAATATTATAGTTGGATTTATAAAAATTAATTTTTGTCAGGAAATTAATCGATTTGCTATTGCGATGGCATTAACTACAACTGTTTTTTTTGTTTCATATTTTATCCATCTTAACTGTTTACTCTTCAATAAGATGTTTTTGACCTAGCTATATTGGTCATCCATGGGTTCCTAGGCACTGGATCTGAAGCCCAATCATGTTCAAGCATGGGCGAATATGGGAATCAGTTAAGCCAACCAGGTTAGTTCTTCTTCTAAAGCTATTTATTTTTTTCCCAATTTTTGCCTTATGAAATCCAAAGATTACTAACTGATTTCCTTGCACATTTATTCCTAATGAATAAAGGTATAGCAATTGTTAGTTGGTTTGGTGCACAATGTTGTGAATTATACAGAAAAGTGCTAAAAAAAATAGAGCCCTGTTTATGCATTATGCCAGCATTATAATTATTTTTCCTAGTAAAATTCAGTTTCTATTCTTCTGGTTTTCCTTTTTCTTTTCTTTTCTATATGGAAAACTTTTTAGAGAGAGATTTACAACTATGGACTGTGATCCCACTTATAATTTATCAATCGAACTATGATGATAGAGGTGTTTATGCATCTGATGTTTGGTACAAACATACAATTTAGTGTTAAGTAGTCATGTTACTTTCATACGATACCCCCTATGTTGGACTGATTGACTTGTGCAATAGTACATGGACATGGTCTGTATGAAGAGTCTATTCGCTAGTATGTTCAAGCACTTGCAATGAATCCCAAGGCGGATAATGCCAGGCAGTATTTGAAAATTCTCTCACGTTTGTACCATTTTTTCCTTAAGCTGTACATCTTAGGAACTGAGTACCTAAAAATATTATGACACATTTTCTTTCTCCCAATATTCTGCAGCTGCACTTCTCGAAATGACATGATGGAAGCTAGTGATTCATGAAATCTTGATGTTCTTCAGAAAGAATTTTCCCTTTAATTTTTTGGTTTAGGGAATGATAGATCATGATGCCTAGGTTATGAACCTTACATTATGATGTTTTAGAGTTGCATGTCTTATTACTAAAATATTTCTTCAATTGTGCTGAATTAAGAAAGTTCTATTGCAGCATCTCATAAGCAATCCCCTAGGGTTTCTGACAAAGGTGGAATAAGGACAGACATAAAGTTCTATTAAGAAAATCAAACGAGATGAACACTCATATAAGTAAGAATACCCATATTTAAATAAATTTTCTTTTGTGACCCTGTTAGCAGCAATGGCTCATGAATGTCATATGACAACAGATCCCTGTGGTTTGTGATTTTTCTCATGAAGGTGGATCTTGTGTTGCCGCCTGCCAGGGTAGAATGTATCTCAAGAAGCAGAAATTAGTTTGAAGCTGCTACCATGATCTTTTTATGTGAATAGTGGATACGAGAAGCATAGCCGGTCATACATTGCTCGAATGAAAAATGAAGTTGGAGGTGAATGGGTGCAGCATCTTTCACATGTTATTTACTCTGTATTAGCTGTCGTTATTATCTAACTTTCGTGAGGGCGTGAGGCTTTACAGATTATTCAGTTTTGGGTCGATAAAGTTCTTCCTTAAAGATTTGTAGGTTCATTTCTCGGCCACAATGATATGATTGAAAGTGGAGATTCCAGAAAGTGCATGGAAAGAAGTTCCTGACGAGTTGTGATGTGGTCTTGCAAATTGTTACTATCTTCCTTCAGACTAAAGCTATATAAGTCTGATGGGAGAGAAGAGAGATAGAGTTGATGCATCCCATTTCAGAAAGATCTGTTTATGTTCTTGTGGAAAGCTGGAGAACTCATAAAAAATCTGCAATGTTGAGATCTATGTCGCTGCGGATTGTTCCTTTTGCACCATGTAAGTTCAAGATAGGTCTGAAGTACAAGCTCTCTATGATCTTTTTTTTTTATTTTTCCTCCATGCAAATGCAACAGATTGACAACTCAAATTTTCATACAGTTCAGATGCAATAATACTTTTGTTGAACAAAGACATGTTTTAGCAATACAGTGTGACTTGCAATTCCAATTTTGAGCTGGGCAGATGCTTCATTAATGGCCAAAATATGAAATTTCTTGGTGCTATACTACTATAATTGGGTAGGCCAAAAAAAAAAAAAACTTGTATCTTGGGTAATGGACAATGGCTGGACGTCTGCTCTCTGTTTATATCTTCCCCTTACCACCTCTTAACAGTTTAGATACTTGTATTCCATTGCTTGGAGTTGCACAGTGAGACCTTGACTGCCCATTCTAATCCATTACCAAGTTTCCTGGCAGACTGTTGAAAATATTTATTTTCATTTTAAAAATAACAAAAAAGTTGTTTTCTGAATTGCGTAGTACTATTACAGCTGAAGGTTTTACCACAAGATCATGGAGTTATCTATGATTAACTTCGCACAAATTTTTACTTCTGGCTCCATCTGAAGTGTTAATTTTGCTAAGAAATTTGTTGAGAAAATTAGACCAAGTGCTGATATAAGTAGACCTGAAGAGAATCAGAGATGAGGCCGATCTTATGGATTCAAAAGAGATGCTTACAGCAGTAAATGGGCAGACTAGGAGCACTATGGAGCATGGACCATAGATCTAAGATCTCTGCACTTGAACAGAGACTGTGAGCCCTGATCACCCCATTTCTTAAAAAAAACCATGGGAATTTGTACTATTCTAAGGACTAAGCAGTATCTCTTTTTCTGTTTTTTTCTTTTACAAGATTTGAAATTACCACTGGTTTCATGTTTGAATAATGTAGTAAGATTTCATTAACAAATCTGAATAATTATCATTTGTTATTTGTCCCATATAAGATTTTAGTGGACACACATATTGTCAATCTGCTGGTGTTCATGCATGTCAGTAATTTCACACCACCCCCACCATAGTGATTTTTGTCGGCAGCAGATTCTCAGGTAACAAGCTGAAACATATATCTGCTTGTATTCATCTTTGAAATCCAATGGCCCACAGGCTCTCAACTAAAGTTGAAGGTGAAATGTAAAACCAGCTACTAGCAAAAGTATAGCAAGTGGTTTTCAAAAGTTCCCAAGGTTTAAGAAACTGAGAAGTTGAACAAACAAGAGGCACACACCAAGTTAAAGTGCTAGACTACAAAACTACAACCTGACAATGCCTTATAAATACAAACCTTCTATCTTCATTTCTTCATAAAACTAACCCAGTAAACCTTCAGAAGAAATAGAATCATGGAGTCATTGCAAACTTGGATTTCTAACCACAAGCTCACCAGCATTGGTAAGTAAATGGTTTAAGCAATGGTAGCACAGCTTAAGCAGTTTACTTACGTTTTTTTGAAACTAATTCTGTTGAAATACCAATCATTTCAGCTGCAGTATGGGCGTCGGCAATTGGTGCATCACTAGCTTATACTCAAGCCAGAGCTGTTCCCTATAAGACAAGCCTTAGGCTTATACATGCTAGGTATGTATAATGTATTGTACATGAAATTATACCTTGTCGATTTTCTTTAACATGTAATCTTAAGATGCGGCATTATGATGCAGGATGCACGCGCAAGCATTAACCTTGGCAGTGCTATCTGGTGCAGCAATTATGCATTACTGCGAAAAGAATCATTCAGAAGACGGAGGGGGTCAAAATGTGTCCAAAATTAAGCTTGGTCAATTAGAATAAAAACTGGGTTAATTAACATATTTTCAAGTTCTTGTACTTTTTTTTTTAGTATAATAAAGCCACAAAGATGTTGATGTTCTTAGTCATAGGCATTACTCACATGCTTACTATTTGCAATACAAATGTTGGACTTTTCTTTTAAGGCTCTTTCAAAGTCAGAACAAATGAAGCCCAAAAGGAGACAAATGTGGGCTAAATAAGCAATAGCCCAAGGCCCAATATACAAGTTTAAAAACAGTCCATAATCCAGACTGTTAGTGAGTCACCATCTAATTGATTCTTGGAATGCTTATAAAACTGGAAAAAGATGATCACAATAAAAAGAACTCAATAGAAAGAGCTATTTGACCCAAAACTATGCGCATTTCTTTTTATTTTATGTGGTTGTTAAATTGGAATAAAGTTGTTGAGACGTGCTTTCCTCAAAACATACAGATTAACAGATATGTGCGCTGTTGCTGAGTTGAAAGGTCCTCTTCTTATGTCCCTAACTTATTTATATTAGAGGTCATTCTCCAACAAATCAATCATTCATTCATGTCATTCATTCAAACAACCTCTTTAACCTATAAACAAAAGGTATATATGATAAAAGGCATAGTAAATTTCCAATATATAAATTACGAGAAGACCATACAAAACGATGGTGTTTCTTTGCATAAATGCTATGCAGACTTAAAATAAGTCTGCATAGCACTTCCCTGTCTTCCCAGAACAATATCTGGGATGGGAAGTAAAGTATGCCGCGAATAGGAAAGGCATGTCAAATGTGTAAAATTAACAAGTTTTTACAGGAGTGGAAGTGAGTTACATGCATATATAGATAGTTCAATTCCAACCTCCAATTGTAGATGATTAATATA
>JABWDY010002464.1:0-11846 GCA_013358455.1 Thalictrum thalictroides | reverse complement strand
AGTTGTTGTTGTTGTTGTTGCTACTTCTTAGTTGGTTTCAGACTTTGAAACCCAAAAGAGTTATGGATAATAGTAATAATAATAAGCAAGAAAAATCACTTATTGGATCTCTTGAAGATGATTATAGAAGGTTTAATAAAATGGCAAGAGTTGATGATGATTTCTCTATGACTAGTATTAATGCTGCTGCTGATTTTGCTTCTGCCAAGACATTGTTAAGGGATCCTTCTTCTTCTTCTTCTTCATTACTTAGATCTAATAATGGTCAACAACAAATGCTTAACTTCTCTTCTCCAGCGAAACCTGATTCATTCTCATTCACTACTGATTACTATCACCATGCCCTTTCTACTTATGCCAGAAATACAGGTATGAAAAATGAATTTGTCAACTTTTTGATAGATTTTTGAACTTGGGTATTTGGGTTTTGGATAAATTTGTGATTTATGAGATGGGGTAGGGGTATAGAGTAATGTCATTTTCTATGGAGTTTATAGGTTAGATTGTTAAACCCCCAAATAAAAATAAAAATGAAAGATGGGTTTTTGTTATTGTTCTTATTAAGTAGGTGAAGGGGTCTTTTCATTGGACTTAAGTTAGTGGAAAATCTTGGGGGTTTTAGTAAGTCTTATCAACAAAAGGTTAAAGTTTCTTTTGATTTGTCTTTCTATTTGTATGATGGGGTTGTTGCAATTTCACTACTGTAGATGGAATAAACATATAATAGGAAAAATAAGAATTGAAAGGGAATCTGATTGGTTTTCTTTTGCTTTTTCTTTTTATACAAATTACTACTTTGTGTTTTCTTCAGTGGTAGAAGTCATTTCCATGAAAATTTAGCATCTTTCAGCTCTAACAGTTTATCCCCTTTCTCTGACATTGTGTTCTAGGTTGGGGTTGTGGAAGCTTGAATACAAAAATGCATGGAGGTTTAACTGGAGCTAGAGGACCATTCACACCATCACAATGGATGGAGCTTGAACATCAAGCTTTGATTTACAAGTACATCAATGCAAATGTTCCTATACCGTCAAATCTGCTCATCCCTATCAGTAAAGCCTTTAATCCAGCTGCCTTCTCGGCTTTTTCTGGATCATTTAGATCCAGTACATGTAAGTTTGATTTCTTCCTTCTTACTAAAACATGTAAAGAATGTAGTTGGATTAAAAAGAAAAATAGTTTTATTTTGGCTTTTAGTTCATTACATTTGGTAACAAATACATGCATCTAAGCGATAAGTTTATCTTCAACGTACACATGCATTTGGCTTCAGCTCAGCAGATTCATGTACTGTATGTAACTTATCCTTCGAAAAGAATAAAATCAGTAAATAGATAAAAACCTGTCTTTATATAAATTGAGTGCTTTATCATGGATAAAAGTAATTCTCTATGTTAAACACTGCAACTGATTTTAAGTTCATTTCATTTTACCTAAGAATACTGAAGATAAGGGACGTTTCATGTATATCATATATAATGTCAATTATATGTAGGATAGCGTTCATACACATGTTCTTTTGTTTGTTATTGAGCTTTGTATCTTTTTTCTGTAATTATTAGTGGGATGGGGCTCATTCCATCTGGGTTTCTCTGGTAACAATGACCCCGAGCCTGGGAGGTGCCGCAGGACTGATGGCAAGAAATGGCGATGCTCAAGAGATGCTGTTGCCGACCAAAAATATTGTGAACGTCACATGAACAGAGGGCGTCATCGTTCAAGAAAGCCTGTGGAAGGCCAGACTGGCCATGCTGCTGCTGGACCTGCCGCCACAAAGGTGATGGCTATGGCCTCCGGTGGTGGGGCATCCAACAGCCTCCCTGTTGCACAAGCACAACACAAGGTTGAAAGCATTCAGTCTAATGCAGATAATTCTTCATTGCACTCCCATATGAACAGGTATATTTGAACTGCTGAATTTAGTTTCTTTTTTAATTATTTTCTTTTACTGTCCATTTGAACTATTATACTATCTTAGGTCCCAAACAATCAATAATATCTGCTCACTATCCCTTTCTTTTTTAAGGAGTAGAGACCCACACTTGTTTTTTCTATGAAAGTGAGTGACTGAGTGGTCTTGGTAGTTGAAATCCTTGAAAACAGGATGAATTTAGTTAAAGAAAATTCTCTTAAAGACGGACGATTGAATCCTTGCTGCTGAAATATATACTATAAGAAATCAAGAATTTCTGACAGAATGTCTTAAATCTCTGACAACTTTATATCTGCATCAATTCACTTCTTTTAAAATATATCCCGTGTTTGTTTTACTTGCAGGGAATTACTGAACAACAGAAATCCGGGAGGTAGGTTGCAGGATTCGCAAGGGCAACCAATGCTTTCCCCAGCAGTAAACATGACATCTAAGGACACCCCGTTCCCATGCGAAGAGGCCTCGACACAAGAGTTTGGATTTATCTCCTCTGATTCACTTTTAAATACTTCACAAAGAAGCTCCTATATAGAATGTGAAAATTTTGGTAGCCAAGAATCCAGGGTGCACGACCCCCTTCGCCATTTCATTGATGACTGGCCCAAGAACCAATCTGATAGATCCAGAATTGCTTGGTCTGAGGTTGAAGAAACTCAATCAGACCAGAAACAGCTCTCTATTTCAATTCCTATGACGTCAGACTTCTTATCGGCTTCACCAACTCATGAGAAACTCGCTCTCTCGCCTCTGAGGTTATCACGGGAGTTCGATCCGGTTCAAATGGGTTTGGGGGTGGGTAGTTTTTCTTATGAACCAACCCATAGGCAAGGAAACTGGATACCGATCTCTTGGGAGTCTTCCATGGGTGGACCCCTTGGAGAAGTTCTGAACCACACCAACAACGCATCTGGGGATCAGAAGAGTACCTTATCAGCCCTTAATCTCATGACGGAAGGGTGGGATGGTGGCTTTCAAATGGAGTTATCTCCAACAGGTGTCCTACAAAAAACCTCTTTCGGATCACTTTCAAACAGCAGCACAGGCAGTAGCCCAAGAGCTGAGACTAACCAGACCCAAGAAGAAAGGAGCTTCTGTGACAATCTCCTTAACCCAACCCTTGTAAATTTGTCCACCTTTCCTATTATGTAAGGTTCTTGGGGTAACCCAGAGGGAAGTTGTGATGATAGAGGAATGAGCTCTATGTGCTCACTCGGAAAGTATTAGGACTGAGCTTATTTTTGTTTTCTGTCATTGATAATGTATTTGGTTTATATGCTCTATAACCTCAATCTTGACTGGTTGCTAAAGTACATGGGGTTGCCGCTTCGACTCCAATGTTGTTGTACTAACTTCTGGTTGTGAGGATTTATTCGGGTATGTTCTTCATTTGTAACTTTTATCATATCATGGATCTTATTTCCAAATAATTTGTTATAAAAGTTTTATAGTCACAGTATATATTCATTAATACTTTTAGCTGTGTCGATGCATTTCTTTGCATTTGGAATCACATATATAATGTAACTGAAAGAAAAGTAGCCCATGCAGTTTATACACATGTTTGATTCTGTGAAAAATATTTGCACACGAAAACGTGGTACCGTTTCAAGCACAACTCGTAAACAAAGGAATTGATGCATCAATTTCGTAACTCCCTTTACTGCTGATATATACAGTCTCAGCCTCCAAGTTGTGCAAAACCCAAGCTTTGCTCTGCAATAACATTGCCTTCATCTCAGCTGTAATGTAGTCTTTGAAGGTCAGAAGGCTGCAATGGCAGCGCTCGCCTTATGCAGTTACACTGTATTGTCAGCTGGTGAAATCCAGAAGTATTACCTGATACTACATAGGACTATTATTTGACATTATATATTTCTCATAAATTTCATTTCTTGTTTCCTTCAATCCCACAATAAAGACCCTAAAAACCCTAGGAATGGGCATTACCATTGAAGACATACAGTAGCACAAAGCATCCGTGACACAAAAATCTTCCCCATATCCTCAGCATTCAATTTGATGGCAATGGCTCAACTTCAAAGCCCATTTGAATTACCCCACATTGAAAATGACTATCTTACTTTGAAATAAAAGCTAAATCTTTTTGAGATAGTTTCAAAAATAATTTGATCTAATTTGTCTCATAAAACCCTAACTCACCCATCTTAATTTTTTTTTGTTGTTACCACTGTAAATAACTCCTTTGATTTTGATTTGCAGGTGAGATTGAGGAAGTATAGATAAGCTCATTGGATTTTTTTATTAATCTTCTACAATAATAACTTCAGGTTAGTTACTGTTTTCTTTATTAGCTGCAAGGTTTCTCTCTCTAGGGTTGCTATGATTCATCAATTCATTGATAAATTGATGTGCTGTTTCTTGTAATAATTTTGTGAATTGAAGTTCTACATGTCGAGTTCTATTCCTCCCTCAGTATCATAGGTATTTCTTTTGCTTCCCTGTGGGTTGATCAGTGTATGTATCATTCGTAAACAAATGCTTTATACCATTTTTTGCAGATGATTTTGGAATCCGCTGTAAACAAATGTAGGTATCAATTATCATTGATAATTGACGTAATAGAGACCAAATCTTAAAATGTAATAACCCAAGTTCTATTTCAAATTGTCTAACAATGACCACACGAAATAACCTCGAACCTCTGCTCCATTTTTGTTAACATGTTTCAGTTAATCAACATAGATTGATAACTATAATTTTTTTAAACTATTAAAAGCAATTTACTTACCTTAGGTTTTATGGTAATTGACGCACTTTATATCAAGCGGTAACGCACTATGTGGAATAACTAATTATGGTAGCTGTAACACCCCTTTTAATATTAACTTGATAAACATCAAATGCCATTCTTTCTTGATAATGGCTTCATGTGCCAAATCCATTTCGCTTGATAATTTTTGTAACAAGATTGTTTCTTGACCACACGTTCTGACACCAATGTGACAATTCTGTTTTGATCAAGAAGGATTGTTAGGAACTACAAATCTCGCCATCTTAACTACAGAAGGCTTCAAGAAAAGAAGTAATGAACATGTTTGATAAAAAATGTTTTGCCAGTACCGGTTCTCAAATAAATGTTCCATTTCTTTCTCCTGTAGTGTACACAAAGCCTTGGATAGCACGTCCACTTCCTGAATCACAACTGGATTGAATGCATTCCTTCGCGTTGATCATAGTACGAAGCTCTTTGTAGCCACAGCTCTTTTGCAATTTTACAATCCCAGAACAAATGCTCTACAGTTTCCTGCTGAATCTGACATAATCTGCATCTTGAGACTACACTGAGCCCCGTTTTGATCAAACTTACATGAATGTTAGTTAGGGGTAGTGTAAAAAAGTACATTTCCTTCTCCTATGCTTAATGGAAGCTAACATTTTACCGTATAGTTTCTTGAATCTATTATTTTATGTTTTGAGTGAACCAAATCATAGTATTTAATGTGTTCATACCAGTTGCACTCTGGTAATGGAAATCAACTCAAGATTACAATTTAATTTATATTACCTAAAATGCAGGTTGCTTTTGTCGCATGAGTACTGGTAGAATGTACCCGATACATCAACAATCTATACTAAACGGATTAATGGATCATTGACACGTTAAACACATCGGACTGCTTAACCACACACATGCTTAACCACACACAAGGGGGTTACTCACTCGACAACATCAACAATTAATCTTAGACATGTTAAACACATCACACATGCTTAACCACACACAAGGGTTAATCATTCGCCCAAAACAACAAGCAATCTTACTTGGTCAACTATTTTGCAGATTGATAAGTTGAAGTTTGTCAGAATATCTTGCTAACTCCACTTTAAAAGCAGAAAAAGCGCATTTCTAATCAGAGGTTTGTAGTTGTATACTTGTATGTAATAGTTTTATTTTGAAATTTTTATAACTTGTGTTCTTCTTTATTTAGAAATCGTAGTACTGTTATAAGTTAATTGCTTAGTCTGAACACATTTACATTATAGTTCCTTTCTCAAAAGAAATCCATTTTCACAAATGCAGCAATATATTGATTGGATAATAACTTTTAAAAATGTCAAATTTCAGCAAGTTGTTCAAGCAAAAATAATCAATATCTAAACCTAGTTACATGATTTATCTCCGTCAACTTTTTCAAAATGTGAGTTTGTAGTCAGTTGGTGAGGTTTTTGCATATATTTTGCTTTTCCATTAAAGATAATATAATAAAGCTTGAAAGTTGTAGGAATAAAACCAGAGGTCACATACAACTATAAAATGTCAGCTAAGCACAATATAAAACTGACCACAATATAATCCTGTTGCTCTGCTTACTATAATATACACGATTCACTTACACATCCAAGCTGGTCTTGCTGTGAAACTGACTCCATCTTTATCCAACAAATTGATTGAATTTTAGACTGCCTGCTCACCTCAAAAGTTAGCTTGCAATCTGCTCATACAATTGAATTATTTTTATTCGACTGACATTAAGATGTCGTTGAGTCGGAGGGTCTAAAACTTGTGTCCGTCTGTCCATTTTTGTGTTCTACTTGACTACTGTATATTCTTTCCCAGCTCAGATTCATCTTCTTAACCAATTCCAAACCAGCTTAATACTGTTAACATATCTATAACTTAGACCAATTTTGTCCTTAGGTGGGTAGGCATTATTCCAAGCAAGCAGCAAGGTTACAATCAAAACAACGACGACGAATCAGTTCAATGTCTGTTGGCAATTTGCCATCCCACTCGTATGACTTTGACTTCATGAAGTACATGATCTCAGCACAAAAATAAGATGCTACATCTGAAACTAGGCTTGGAGACTACATACATCTGAAATTGCAAGCATCACAGTTGCCTCCTCGTCAACAAAGCAGCTATGTTGCTTGCTCCATGAAGACTTTGGTCCACCTAAGCAGCCACAACTCGTCTGATAGTCTGACCTTCAGTTCTGATGGGCAATTGCTCGCTTCCGGAGGACTTGATGGACTAATTCAAGTTTGGGATGTTTCTTCTGGTAGTCTCAAGCACACACTTGAAGGTCCTGAAGGGGGCATTGAAGTGATAATTCAATATATTAATTATAACCAGTATTGAAATAGATAACGTGCCTGGATTCAGTTGAAAGGTCGATCTAAATCCTATTTATCATCTCAGTGGGTTAGGTGGCATCCAAAAGGGCATGTGGTCTTGACCGGTTCAGAGGATTCTACTATATGGATGTGGAATGCTTACAAGGGCACATATCTGAATATGTTTTCTGGTCATGGTGGCAGTGTCACTTGTGGTGACTTCACACCTGATGGTATTTTTGAGAAAAATTTTGGTGCTTCAGTTATGTCGTTCCTGTATATGAATTTTTGATCATGTAAACATGTCTTACTTTCTTTTCTTCTTTGTTGCAGGCAAACAATTTGTACTGGTTCAGAAGATGCATCATTGAGGATCTGGAACCCTAAGAGCGGGGAGAATCTACATGTTATTAGAGGTAATAATCATGTTTCAATTAATAGTTTTACGTTGTAGCTCCACGCTTTGGGTTTATTAGAATTTGTACATGTTTCATTCTTGGTTAACTGCATCATTGAAGTTCAAATGCAGTCAAGTCAGGGGAGACCCCGACTTTGGTCCATGGAAGGATACAATCAGCATTTTGATCACCTTCAGATTACTAATTCCTTCTATGGCCTTATAAGAATGAATCTAAATACAGTAGGTGGCTAATTAGGTTCCACATTTCAAATTAGGAACTTCTTGGTGACTGATGATGGCCATCTGCCTATTCCATAAGTAGCGATTCTTCGAAATTAGATTTCAAAAGTACACTCAGTTTTGTAGTTTGGTGGAATTTACTGAAGTGTATTCAAATACTTTCTTTTTAATGTGTCAGTGTCTTTAAAGAATCTTATGTATAGTTTTTTCCTTCTAGGTCATCCATATCATACGGAGGGATTGACATGCTCGACGATAACCAGTGATTCTACTCTAGCAATCACTGGTTCAAAGGATAATTATGTCCGTGTAGTAAACATTACAACTGGGAAGGTCTGAGCTTCTTTATCTTTGTAACTCTTTTGTTTCGGAGTACTCTATCTTGCTTTAAATTTTTTATATCAGTTTTTTTTTTTGTTACATACAGTAATTATGTCATTACCATACACTGTCTAACTTAAACAGTTTAAGCACATCCTGTCAACCTGACATTTATGAAACACTGACATTCTAGATCTTGTCCAACTAGGTAAAGATGCCTTAATTACCATCTGTCTTTTTATCTTTATTGGCTAAATTACTAATGAGCACTGCATACCCTTTTGATATTATGGGTTCAAATTTTTTACATTCATAAAAACCAGCTTCTTTCCCCTTTGTGGGTGGTAACTTCTCTACTGGCTCATACTGACTCAATTGAGTGCATTGGTCTTGGTCAAAGGTACTGTAGAATTCAAATTACCAGCTTTGAGTTAGGACTTAGGATTGATCCAGTATCCAGAATGGCAGAAAGGAAAAAAATTATAATTAAAAACTTGGCAGTTAAGCTACCTGAAATCTTTTGTTATTATGTTTTGTCCAAATCATCTTTAAAGGACTGTTTGAAATATTTTTGTTGAGGTTAGTACCTCCCAGGCACGCCCTAATATGCATTTGCGCATCTTTACTTCACAGCTTTCAATGGGCTGCAACAGGGAGCATGGATCATAGACTCATAATTTGGGATCTTCAGCATTCATCTGTACGATTGACATGTGAACATGAGGTGGGTTGTGATTATGTTCTTTTACTATATTCCCATGTTTATTTGGTGCATCAGCAGAAACTTGGTTCATGACTACAACCCAGTTGTAGACTTTTGAGTAAATCTTGATAAGACTTTGATTGGCTACATTTTGTTCCCAATTCATTGTATGACTTACTGCTGACATATTCAGTAGTGCGTGGTTGGTTAGTTTCATTTTAATGCAGATTCATCTGAATGAATTTTGTGGGCAGGATGGAGTAACATGCTTGGAATGGTTGGGTTCATCTTCACGAGTAGCTACAGGCTGTATGGATGGAAGAGTAAGAATATGGGATAGCCTTTTTGGGGATTGTATAAGGACATTCAGTGGGCATTCTCTCTTTGAAATGAAGAGACTTCTGATATATAGCAGTCGAAAATCATACTTGGCATTGTGTTTTTGAACCAACTAGTGGAAATGCACGCGTGATTGTCAAATTGTTAAATCGTGATTTGATATTGTAGCAAGCAAAAGTACAAAAAAGAAAATAATTACAAGTGTTCAGCTAGTATCGAAGAGCATGCCAAAATTTGAGCTAGGTCTGCAAGTCTGCAACTCAGTATTAGGCATGTCCAAAGCTCCCTATGAAGCCTATGAAAATGTCCAAAGTATCACACCTTCAAACTTAACATATTGCATGCATTAGTTGTTCATGCGCATAATATGCTGCATGCATTAGTTGTTCACGCGCATAATATGCAAGGTAAGTTGTACTGCTTTTTCTCGAGTCACGCATAAAGTCAAGATTGTGAGAGAAAGAGAGAGTTTTATGTTTTTAAGTATATTCACTCATCAAATATCAGCACCACAACCCAAAATAAAAATGGAATGAATGAAAGAGATATTGAAGAAAATTGATAATTGGATCAACCTCTTTTTTAAGTTTAACAATCCTATTCAATGTTTCTGAGAAGTATATTGATAGTAATATATTTTCATTTTTGGTACAATTGTACTAGTAGGTATAACAATTTTAATCTTTAGTTGTACTAGTAGGTATAATAATCTTTTAAATATGAACAGTAGCAAATTAAATGGATTCCGAATATTGTCCCTATGTTTTGATTTGATCGTTATATTTAGAATACCGCGTGTCCGCGTGAAATCAAAGTGATTCGCTACAACATCACTGTACTTCTTTAACCAACCAACAATATAATCAGTTTATTAATACTTTAAGGTTAAATCCCTTTCTTCTTGTTCTTCTTGCAATTTATTAAATTAATTAAAAATAATTAAATTACTCTGAACAAAGTCAGAAACCAAAAGGGTGGTTTTTACTTTCTTAAATTCCACCATCGTTTTCAGGTAAATTTGTTTCTCTTCTTTTACTTTTATCTTCCTTTCTTCCACGTTCTCTTTTCTTAATAACATTCAACATTTAGTTTCTTCTTAAACAGTGATGATTGCTTTATCACTATCACAATTTGTTATTTTATGAATTCATATTACTTGTGAGGGATTTACTTCAAAACAATGAAATTTCTAACTACCCAATTTGTTAATTTATTGATTAGTGTAATAATGCTCATTACTTGTTTGATGAAATGTGTCAAAATGGGGAATTCATGATAGTGCATTATGTTTGAAATTGTTTTAGATTTGGCATGAGTGGTTTCTTTTGTTTTTCTGTTCAATTGCTGTTTTTCTTAATTAATTTTATCTGTTATTGCTGGGACTTCTGTTTTGTTGTCCTAGTCGTACCACCAAAAGTCCTTATTTTGATTTTTAGGATAATTCGATATTTAAACTAACAGGTGAAGGATTGAAGATGAAATCAAGATAACCTGTTCTAGGATACATCAGGATATGCATATTAGTGAGAAACAGTGATTTAAATGACATACATATTTCTGCATAACAAAAAATTCATACCAAAAATGAATTTTGAATAATCTCAGAAAAATAAAAATGGAGTGAGACCATAACTTAGAATACCTGAACAATTTCCTTCATTTATACAGTATTAATCCTTGTATGTATTTTTTGTATAGGCTTGAGTACTTGTTTTTTCAGTTTTTACCGTTAACAAATATTTTGTTTGTCCATTGTTCAGTTGTTAACTCTACCATATCTGACTAACTATGCACACCTAATTCTTCATTTTATGGGACATTGCCATTCATTGATGTTTCAGTATTTATACATAATTAAATACGTAACCTTAGAAGCAAGATAGACAAATATTCTTACATAATTAGATAATTTACACCTCCCATATGCCGTACCCCTAAAACGATAAACAAAAGTTAAAAAAAGTTGTGATTTTTACCGATATCTTGAAAAGAACTAAATTTAAAATTCAATGATTAAGAAATGTGAAACTGTTTTGATCTTTAAGAATCGATTTTGTAGATGCCTTGGATTGCTATTAGATAGTAATTTCTGGTCTGATAAGTTGTGTCTACAACTCTACATTTTGCATTAAGTTTCAGTGATTTTTTTTTTAAATAAATTTTTTTTTTTCAAAACATAATAAACACGTCAACCATAAACGTCGGTCCCACCATATCACGGTTATATATTTTTAATGGTTAATTTAAGCAGGGAATGAGAGAAGTACAACTTGGTCAACATACTGTAAGATCCCATGGGAGGGAAGTTGCAAGAACACATATGCATGATTGGCTTATGCTGTTGCTTCTTGTGGCTATTGAGATTGTGATGGATGTAATACATCCATTTTATCGCTTTGTGGGGAAGGATATGATGACTGACCTTAAGTATCCCTTGAAAGAGAATACTGTGCCTTTTTGGGCGGTTCAGGTGAGTTGAGTTTCTATGGATAATTAGTGTTAGTATCATGTGTGCATAATATTGTAATGTCTTATGTAAACTAACATCCCTGTTTCCCTTTTAACCAGATATACTCTTCGCTGCTACCAATTCTTGTTATCCTGTTCATTTACTATCGGCGAAGAGATGTTTATGATCTGCATCATGGTATATTAGGTAACTATATGCTATCCCTTTGTGTCTATTGTGAATAGGAGGGTTTCTTCTTTATACATATTTTCCCTAAGAAGAATATTGGTAGGACTTACGTGATAATGGATGACTATTTGTGAATGGCAGGGCTTTTATTCGCTCTACTTATAACAACGGTTATTACTGATGCAATTAAAAA